>PVJX010014039.1:0-45882 GCA_004027295.1 Dolichotis patagonum
GTCTGCCTCGTTCACTGAGGCCTCTCTGCCACTGTTCCTGAAATGCTCGTATTCTTGTTCTCTCTCCCTAGAATGTCCTTCAGTATTTTTTGTAGGGTTGGACTGGTGGTCACAAATTCTCCTAGCTCCTCTTTGTCATGGAAGCATCTTTTTTCTCCATTAATTTCTATAGAGAGTTGTGCAGGATACACCAATCTGGACTGGAGATTGTTCTCCTTCAGCACTTGAATTACATTACTCCAAGCTCTTCTTGACCTGATGGTCTGTATCGAGAAGTCTGCCGTGATTTTGATGGGTTTTCCTTTATAGGTGATCTGTTTCTTTTCTCTGATGGCTTTTAATATTCTGTTCTTATATTGAATTTTTGGGATCTTGATTATTATGTGTCTAGGTGTAGCTCTGTTTGGGTTGTAGGTGGCTGGAGTTCTGTATGCTTCATACTTCTGCATATCATTTCTTTTTTCTATGCTTGGGAAATTTTCTTCAATAATTTCTGTGAATAGCCTTTGTAATTCCTCTGGTTTAATTCCTGCTTCTTCATTCACATACTTTATTCTTAAGTTATAGATCCTCTTGTCATCTTCCGTCTTTGTATCTTTACTGCCTGCTCCCTTGTTATTTTTAAGAGATCTTCCCTTTCATGACCCCACATTGCAAGCCTGTGTTCAATTTTTGATAGTCTATCTTTGGTTTCTTTCAAGCAGTTTTGCCAGCTTTCTATGGAGTTTTTAGTTTACTGATAATCTCTTTGAATCTGCTTCATAAATTCTAGGTTTTTTCTGAATTCTTCAATAAATTTTTCTCTCCATTTATGTTCCTCCATTCTTCTGTCTGTGTCTTGAGAGGTACCCAGCCCTTCTTTTATTAATCTACTTATCTCTTGTTTAATTTGAATTAATATTTCAGTTTTGGTCCCGCTTACGAGATCTTGAATATATCTCTTTATGTCCACTAATGCTGTTTTTGATGTTGCATTTTTGCTGCCGTCAGACTCTTTTGTATTTACCTCTCCTGGATCAATGTTCTCAGGGTTGGGGGCTGGGAGTGTTTTCTTATTTCTCCCTTTCGTCATGTTTTTGGTTCCTTCCATACAAGTGTACAGTGTAATACCCAGACCCTTTTCTTGTTGGTTAAGGCTCCTCTAGAGGGCGCAGGCTAGGAGCTTTAGCCCTCTTCAATAGGTTATCAGAGATTAGAGTTCACCCACGGGCAGTGTGCGCTAGCTCCTCCCTTCTGGGCCTGTCAACCTTTGCAGGCCTTCACTGCATCAGTGTGCACTGATCTCAGGGAAGTAACTGGGTTCCCGCCAGGGGCGTGTCCTAGTCCAAGCAGATTCCACCAATCTGCTTGGCGAGGGGAGTAACCAGCTGAAGCCACTTCCTTATGGAGTTAGAGCTGTCCTGCCCAAATCCAACATGTTGTCCAGTTGGTTTCCCCTTTCCCGTGGGAGGGTCTTATACCCATCACTCACCGTGTCCCTGAGAACTGCTGGACTGCCCAACCTCCGACTTCAGCATGGCTGTGGTGGGAATTCATGGTGCCTCTGGGTGGGTCATGTGCAGAGCCGGTCCCGCGAGCTGCACGCAGGGCTGTTCAGCTCCTCGCTCCAGCGGCTCAAGCCAGTTGCTTCGGCGTGGATCGCTTGTTCAGGTCGGGCGGAATTCAGGCGTCTCGAGGTGGTGCCGTGCTCGCTGATCTTATCTTTGCTAATAGTAGCCCCAGGACCTCTTATTTGAGCGGGTTTTTGTGCTTTAGTTTCTTTCTGGGTTGTGAGAGTCTATGTCTCTCTGTTTGGGTCTCTCCAGGGTGTTTTATTCTGGCATTTGAGCTGTCTCTGTCAGAGAGGGTCTCTCTCCTGCTACCTACCAGTCTGCCATCTTGTCTCTTCTCTCTTGTGATTTATTTTTCAATTTATTTATATTTTGGGTTCTCATATAAGGGAAGTCAAGTGATATTTAAACTATTTCACAACATCATGGTCACAAGTTACATGCATATTCCTGCAAATAACTCTATTTCTTCGTTGCAGACTAGCACTCCATGGTGTATAAATATATTTTCTTTTATCAGTTCAACTATCGATGGACTTACAGGCTGTTTTTGAAATTTAGCTATTAGGAATTGTGCTGCTGTAAACATGGTATGAATGTATAGCTCTGTAATACACTGTCATTAGTTCAGGAAGCTATCTATGATATAAAGGGAATAGCTGGATCAAATAAATTCCTGAAATCCAAGGTCACAGGAACCCCTGGCAGAACTCTCTGAAATGCTGTTTTTCTTTCTGAAGGTCTCTAGGCTTGACTTAGGAACTGTGAGTGAAACAGTGCATTTCTGGACTACAGTACCAGTGCTGGGGCTCAAAGCGAGAGCCTCAAGCATGCTGGGCATGCAGTCCACAGAGTCACACCCCCAGCCCGAGACTTTTTGCTACTGGGTTTATATAAAAATGATGATGGTAATTGCCATTTCTTGCATGTGTGCTTTATGCCATTCACTATGGTAGGTACTTAGAGTTTTATTTCCAGTTATCTCAAAACTGCTGAGATGAAGGACTGCTTTGCCCATTAGACTTGGACCTTTTCCCACTCTGTTCATTCCTTTCCCTTCAAATTCATTCACACGGGATGTTTCATAAACTCAGCCTTCAGCATAAAGCAATTTGTACTCTTCCTTGTACCTCAGAATTTATCCTAATGATAATAGTTGAGCAGGATCAAATCAATATATTTTAAAAATAGTAAATTATATCTAAAGCCTTCCATTTTGTACGTGTTTCATGTTTTCCTCCATGAATTTAGTTTTGTGGGATTTTGACTAACTTACTTGGAATCGTCTGAGAAAGGAAAATCTTGAACTCATCTGTCATTGTTTTTCCCCCCAGTGACAGCTAAAGATTGCATTTGTGGGCTTTTGCCAGAATAAACAGGCTGACTCTTCAGTGCAGTCTCTGAAACTCTACTCCCAGTTACTGCTGAAAGATGGATACAGACTGAGCCCCTTTGCTTTGCCCTTTACAAAGATAGCTTCCATCTATAATCCATTCCTTTCGTGGTGCATTGTTTAGCTACCAAGCTAAGTGAGAATATACAATTGCACTCATGTCTGAGCTTCTAATTTACACAGAAAACTAAAAATTACCACTTGTGTTTTACAATTGTTCTGTTTTAATGAAGTCACTAGACTGAAAATCATGTGAACTTTTTTCTCATTGATACGTGGAGAAAATAATTTTCCAAGTCTTTCAGATAAAAAAAGGCACTAGAAAATCACAAGTGCAAATTCCTATACTCCTTATGGAGATGTACTATTCAACTTCAAATATGTGGACATTATTTTGAGAGAGATTCAATTTGACATTTTATTTCTTCTAAATTATAGCATATTATAGTAGCAATGGCCCTGATAAAGCCGCAAGTCAAACAATTTCATTTTCCAGATAGGAAACTTGGAATCAGAAGCCAGGCACTGGCAGTGATAAACCTGGGCCTGCAATCAGGATTATGGTTTTCTCCTTCACTGAGCAATTTTTAAATGACTTGCTCATAAAATGTGACTTCAAAAGCACTTTAGGACTTCTGTTAAGATATTATATTATCTTAGATGTGATAGTAGGTGGTTGAAACAGCACTGAAGTTCAGAACATTTTTACTTTTGCTGTAGCACAAGCACATGCATAAAACACAAAATATAAATACATGCATACCCAGGAGTGCATGGATGTATACAGAGACACATACACCTGTGTACCTATACACATGCACATGTTCACACAACTATGTATAGAGATACATACAGCAATATACATTTGCCTGTACATAAATATAAACCTCTCTAGATACGTGTATATAGATAAGCACACACACTCACACACATACCCCTATATCTACACATCCATAAACAGCAATTAGTAAAAACACTTGGGCTCTAGAGCCAGGAAAAACTAAATGTTCACTGGTATTGGGCAGTGTTTCTTCAGCTACTATGTCAATGTTTAACATTTGAGTTTCACCATTATTAAAAATGAGGAAAATAACTGTACTCAAAATGACTGAAAGAAACAAAAAATAAAATAAATGCTACATGTTTAGCACATTCCTACCATCTGACAACCTCTCGGTGAGAGTCAGCAGCTGTCATGGTGAACAGCAGGTACAACACACTGACTAGGTCTGATTCCTAATCCAGGCCTCAGCGCTGATCGTAAGAGCGTGGGGAGGCTGGGTGACCCGTATCTGACTGGGTGACCCTGACAGGAAGGCCTGGCAGTCTTTTGGTTTGGGGACTGGACTCAAACCAAGGCAGATGGAATAGTCTTATGAATTAGGTAAACACTCACTTTTTAAACAGAAGAGCTGCATGCTTGGTCCTGACCTGTGGTGAAAGGACCAAAACATCTCAGCAGCTGGAAGTGCAGGGGACTCTGATTGAAAACTGATTGAAGGTGACCAGAAGTCACTTGTGCTGCATGAACTCAGCGTCAGTGAAGACACCTGCACTCGTCACTTTGTCCTGGGTGAGCAAGTGGCCAGTGGAGGAGAGGTGCTGTCTGAAGGTACTCAGTGTGTCAGGGTCTGAGTGCTGAGGCTGAGAGGCCTGCGTGTGGTGGGAAGAGGAACCAGACAGATGGAATCTGGAAGAGTCAACTGGCTGGCCAGCTGTCTGTCCAGGGCGTGTCCATGAGCAAGGCCAGAGCAGAGGGTGAGTCAGACAGGCATGGCCAGCACAAGTGCAGGGTGCACAGAGGCTGTGCCAGGACAAACGGACAACAAGCTGCCTGGAGAACCCAGGCACCTGTTAGGTCAGGACGAGAAGAAGGTCAGCCAGAGACACATCCGAGAAGCCAGCAATAAAAGTAGAGAAAGTGAAAAGAGTAAGAGGCGAGGCCAGTACAGATTGGAGGAGGGCAAAGGTAGTTGCTTCTGCTGTCACCTGTCCCCAGTTGTGTCCTGAGACCTGCCAGTTGATGTATGCCAAGAACAGAGAAGAAGGAGCAGAAAAAGAAAACAGAGCTTTTCTCTCCGTAGGAGGGAACGCAAGTCAGTCGGCAGAGGGAGTCTGACCGAGGTTTTTGTGACCCAGAGGCCAGGGGGATGAGGCTTTCTCTGTAGGCCCCACAGTCTCTGCTGACCCTCAAATGCTGCTTTTCCTCGGGGTTCTGTCCTAGCGCTGCTCCTCTTCTGACGTTTAGCAGAGGAAGCTCAGTTTTGCTGTAATAACGAATGAACCCTCGAATAATGAACCCTCAAAGCTCAGTAGCTTATAAGAACAGAACTCCATTGCTCACTCTGGTGAGGTGTTCACTGTGGGTTGGCTTCAGCCCGTTCCTCATGATCTTGATTCTGACATCCGGCTTTCCTGAGCAGCCTCTCTCTCATGTCATAGGAGAGGGAAGAGAGACCCTGGAGAACCTTGCGCTGACCATGAAGCCGCTATGCAGAAGGGAAGGGATGTATGTCATTTTGCTCACATTTCATTGGTCAAAACAAGTTTGATGACCAAGACTGACTTCAACCAGATGATAAGATCTGATGCTTCCTTAAGGAGGGTTAATGAGTATTATTAACAATACTGCAGCCCGCCATGTGGCTATAGTTACCCCAGGGTCATCTGCCCACTCTCATGACCTCAGTAATTGTCCCCATGATCTTAGATCCTTCCTCTAGCTCAGACCTCATTGCCAAAAGCCTGTCCCGCATAGCCAGCTGCCAATCAGCAGTCCTCCCTGGTCACTTCAAACTGCACACGAACAAACTAAAATCGTTTCCTCTTTAGCACGTTCATTTTAATTACTGACCCTGTGTCCACCAACTCAGACCAAATCAGACCTGGGAGTGCTCTGTGACTTCTCACCTTTATCACCCCATATCTAATCATTAATTAGAAGATCCTCTTCATCATAATTAATATATGCCCCTTGAATAGTTCTGCTGCTTTTCATCTCCTCTTCCCCTCTGGTACTAATCCAGGACGCCATATTTCTGATCTGAATTACTTTGGCATGCTTTTAAATGATTTCCGTGACCAGGCAATACAGTGCACACCTATAATCCCAGTACTTGGGAGGCTGAGGCAGGAAGATCACTGTGAGTTTGAGACCAGCCTGGGCTATAAGGTGGGTTCAAGGCCAGCTTGAACTGCGCAGCAAAACCCCATCTCAAAAAGACAATGAATAAATAAATATTACCCATGCTCCATCTTTCCCTCTGAAATTCTTTCCACTAGTATCCAGAGTGATCATCCTAGTTGCAGAACTAATGATATCCCCCCTACTGTCCCCTCTACTGATGATGTCCCCTCTAATTCTGCACGGCTTCTTCTTGTTCTGAGAACCAAGCCATGGAACCCTAGTAAGGTTCTTCATCTGCCTCCCTGGTCACACCTTTGCTAACTGTCTACACCTTGCAGCCCACATCCAGAACCCCACCATCTTCTCTAGTGTGTCGTGCTCTCACTTCTAGAGTAAAGGTTTCTTTAGTCCCTCCTGCCGGGGACGTTGTCAGCCCTCCCCCAGTGGCCTCTCCGGCCTCTCTCCTTCCTAGAGCAGGAAGGTGTCCCATTACACATCCCTTGCCCCACACTGCCCTTGCTGTGGCACAGGTCGAGGTAGAGCTCACTTGCATGTGGGTTTTCTGACTTGACTGCTGCACTATAATCTTTCTAAGGGCAGCGACTAGTTGTGCATTGTGTCTCCAGCTCCTGTAGAGGACCAGAAAGAACTCAGGACGGTGCTAGCAAGGGTTTATACCATGACACTGAAGGGCCATCCATGGTGTCAGAGGGTGGACTTTGACTCGACTTCAAGAGAAGAGAAAGAGTAGCACGGCTTCGAGCTAATGAAGGAACAGACTTCTGAAGAAAAGGATGATAGCATATCTCACCAGAATATAACTTCCTCCAGGCTTCGAAGAGATGCTTGTCTGCATTGATTACAGAAGAAACCCCATGCCTGCAACGATGCTCAGCACATAGAAGACAGCTAGTAACTACTTACCCAGTGAATGAATGAATCAGTTATAGTTAGGATTCAACCCTGGCTGACATAGACAGAAAGATAATGTTTTAGAAGGTGATAGGATCATTTGTAGAATCATCATTAAGGCCAGAAAATCAAATCTGGCAAATGAGAAGCAGCCAAGGGGAATCAGTGAGGTGTGGAGCCAGGTGGAGGCGCACACAGGAGAGCCCTGCCAGGGGCACCACTCTGGCCTGGCTGCTGCCAGGCACTGCTGTCCCTGGCACAGCCACTGCAGGGTATTAGCTGCGGCGCCACTGTCCTCCCCGTGAGTCTGCTCTCCCCGACCCTGTGACTTGACCCGGCCTCTTCAGGGTTCACTGTCCCAGACAGGAATATCTGATTGGCTGCACCCGTCTGCTGGTTAGCTGCTGGATCCCTGGAGAGAGGGGGCCATGCTGCCACCTGTTTGGAGATTTCTCCTTTCAGTAAGACTGCCAGGCAGCTTAAAAGGCACTCTAAGTTTATAGGCACAGTAATGATTCCTATAAAAATTCAATTGATTCAGAAGGGTGTAAAGTATAAAATATAAATCTGCTGTCTACTTTCTAACCCCTATTCCACTCCAAGAAGTAACCATCATTATGAGTTGGTACTGTATCCTTCCTCCTTTCTTCTAGAGACTTCTTAGATAAGAGTTGTTTCTTAGCTGGGCACAGCGGTGCAGGCCTACAGTCCCAGTACTCTGAAAGGCTGAGGCACAATACCAGTGACTTCAACCTCAGCCTGGACAATTTAGCTGAATTGTGAGATCCAGACTCACAAAGGGGTGTGTGCTGGGAGGGAGGTGTGGCTCAGTGTGAAAGATTTGGGTTTGGTCCTCAGTACTGCAAAACAAAAACAACAATTAAAAAAACCCTGTTTCTTAAACTGACAGGACTGGACTGCCTAGCTATTTTAGGTGCTTATAATTTTTACAGGCTTGGAGTCTGAGATTTTGTCCTCTTGGGGACAAAGTGGTTGCTTAAAGCCTCCAGGTCTGGCCATATGTGGTGGCAGTGAAGGTTCACAGCCCTTGGGAAGAGGCCGCTGGCTCAGTAAACAGGAAGTCGCCCAGCTCTCAGTACCATTTGCTTTGCGTGTGCTGGGTTAAATATCGCAGTGTATTTCTCCTGGAGGTTGTGGGGGGATGTGACAGCATTTATCGGGTAAGCCAAATTTAAGTTCTAGAGAGAAGTGCTTGGTCTGGCTTGGCCCTAAGGGATTTTTAGTGGTCAAGAGAGCAGCCTTCTGGTTAGGATGACTCATGTGAAGCGTTCTTCTCTTCTAAAAATAATTAATTAATTAATATTTTTCTGGGATTTTAAATAAAGATCTAGAACCCATCCTCCCCCGGCTGCCAGAGAAGGTTGCTCTGAGTATGTCAGTGTTAATTTTCTCCATTGTGTTGACCGTGGCTGACTCGTAGTGTGTCAGTGTGACTTGTAGTACCTGGGAAGCAGCGCTCAGGGGCCCCACAGTAGCTGGGCTGTACAGACCTAGGACGTATTTAGAGGAGATAGTTTCACACAAGAAAAGAGATGTGGTTCATAGAGGGGATTTTATTTTTAACAAAATGCAAGTGGTCCTTACAAATCTTATTTATAAGAACTATGTTAAGAACCGTACATTGTAGCTATGGAGCGAATAATCTACTCGAGGTTGGATAAATGCATTTTGGGTTGCCACTTGGCTGATCAGTCACCAAGACTGACCCAAAAGTGAGGGCTAGGCCAGGATGTGTCCGGTGTGACCTCCCAGGAGTTTAGGAGCAGAAGTCAGTACATCCATTCAGCCTGCTTTGCTCTGTTATATCACACACTCTGAAAGCTACTGTGCATGTTGCAATTTTTGAATGGTGTCTTGTGCTTCTTTACTAAACAACCAGTCCACACTATCTCTACACAGAAGTGAGAAGACCCCATTCAGTTATGAGGTAACACCTAGGATTCCCACCCGAACGTGTATGTCTGAAATCAGAGACCATATGAGCATCTAAACTTGTGGCAGTCCTGTTTTCCATTCATGAAATGGGAAAATTTTAAATACTTTTTGTAAAATCTAATGAGCAGATATGGATTAATAATTTTAAAATGAGACTTCTATTAATTTAAAATGAGGATTACTAGAGACAGTTCCAGTTTGGACTCACACCAAACAAATGTCAATTGTGATTCATTTGAAAATGTGGGTATTTCGAGTGTTATTCACAGAGAAGGACCTCCACTGAAAAGTAGTATTTTAAGGCTTGTGGCTGTAACTCAGCGGTAGGGCACCTGAGTACCATTCATGAGGCCCTGGGTTCAAGCTCTAATAGCATTAAAAAAAGTATAATTTTAAAACATATGTAGCAATGGTGACAGAAAGCCATCAAGTTTTGGTGATACAAAGAAACATTGGCTCTTGAGAAGAAGGTGTGAGTTACAGTGGCAACATTTCAA
Organism: Dolichotis patagonum; assembly: GCA_004027295.1. Taxonomy (NCBI): domain Eukaryota; kingdom Metazoa; phylum Chordata; class Mammalia; order Rodentia; family Caviidae; genus Dolichotis; species Dolichotis patagonum. The sequence goes on from PVJX010014039.1 coordinate 9,436, forward strand.
AATAGGTGAAAATGATAAACTGATATTTTAACTGAAATTTAATTTTGTCTTGCCTTGGTGCCTTGACCGTTATGCAAACAATGCCCCATAGATAAGAAATGTCGGGAAAACCAGTATCATCTGTTAAAAATAATGTGAATCTGTTAAAAATAATGGCCTGGCTTTGTCCAAACAGGAAGTGAAAAATTCTGTCATGTCTCAGACAGAAGATACACTGCGACCCAGACATTGAAAGGTCATAGTGATCCAAAGAAGAAGAGTCACGGGCATGGGCTGGAGGAGAGGACAGTGACCGGAGCCTGGGACCGAGGTGCGGTGGCAGGGACAGTGGTGTCTGGGCGCAGCATGGGGTAACAGCGGGGCTGTGGCAGTGCTAATGCAAACTGGCCCGCTGCCCATGGGCCCTAGCTGTGACATCTACTGAACTTTGTTAAATTTTTGTGCAGCCAGGAGAAATGAAAGTACATGTCCGCACAAAGTCACACAGGAATGGCCCCAGCTGCAAGAGACACAACAGCCTCAAAAGGAAAATAACCTAGAAGCTGAAGAAGATCCAGAGGTTTACCAACCAGTAGTAGAAAGAATGCTACTCAGCAAAACAAAAAACCAAAACAACAACAACAACAAAAACAAAGGGACTATTGGTGCACATAGCAACAGGAGAAAAACCATCTCAAAATCATTCTGCTGAAATAGGGCAGACCTCCCCTTTCTCATTAAAAAAAAAAAAAGAGTACATACAGTATGATTTGATTTATATATGCAAAGCAATATCCAGTGTTGGGAGCAGCAGGGGTTGCTTGGAGAGAGACTTAAGGTGGGTTACAGGAAATTGAAGGAGTAACAGAAATGTTTGGAAAATTGCATTGGCTTCACAGATATATTCATGTGTCAAACCCCATCAAATTGCACAATTTAGATATGTAAGTTTATTGTTAAAAATGGAGAGAGAGGAAGAAAGGAAAGAAGGCCGGGGATTTAGCTCAGTGGCACAAGTGTCTGCTTGGCAAGCATGAAGTTGTAAGTTTGATCCCTGGTACCAAAAAACAAAAACAAAAACAGAAGCAAAAAGACAGAAAAACGGCCTGCTAGACAATAAATGTTAACTAAATCTCAATTAATAATAATAGGTAAGCACTATTATTATCTCTGTTTTACAGATGAGGAAACTGAAACCCAGAAAGGATAAGTAATTTGCCTCAGGCCACACAGCACAACTAGGGGCACTGCTGGCATGCTGTTGGCTCAGGGACTTGAACCCCACTGTAGGATGCATCGTTAAGACTGCCGGAATCCTTAGGCTCAGATTATGAGGCAGTGCGCAGGGGAGCGCCAGGGGGCGGCAAAGAGCAGAGAGCGTCTTCCACTGAAAACATTCTGTGGGGACTGTATCACAGATAAGAGCTGGCCTTTCTTCATTCAGTTAATTCACAGACCATTAAGTATCTCCTCCGTCAGAAAATACCATCAGTGGCTTTTTAATATATTCACAGGGCTGTGCAATTCTCATCACAATTTAATTCCACAGCATTTTTGGCACCCCCACAAGAAAGCCCGTGCTTATCAGCTGTCACTCCCACCCTTCCCTTCCCATCCTTTCTCCTGTAGCCCTAGGTAGTCACTAATCCAGTTCCCGGTGCTGTAGACTTGCCTTTGAAAGTCTACATGAATGAAATCACACCACACGATGGTTCCTTTCACTGGGTGAATGTTGTCCTGGCCCTTCTGTGGGATGGGGTGTTTGGATGCTTCATTCTTTGTTGTGGCTGAATAATACACCATTATATGGAGCGAACATACGCTATCGTCAGTTGGAGGAGATGTAACTTAGTTTCTGCTGTGGGGGCCATGATAAATAATACTGCCATTCTCAATCAGTTTTGTTTAAACAACTGATGGTTATTTTAGTTAGTAAAGGCCAGGGCAGGTATCCATCACAGGCACAAATGCCATCCAAGCAGAAGGCTCTGGCTATTTTTTTTTTGCAGGCTATCTGGCTTGTTTTGTAATTAACAAAATCTGTGAGAACTCTTGAAAAGTTTTCCTATGGGTTGAAGAATTCAGACTTAGGCCATAGGTATTAATGCCAATGCAGTGTTTAGGAAGCTTATTTGTAAAGTAATTGATAACTTCATTTATAGTGTAAAATGGATCACATTAAATACTGAGCACCTTCCCGTGCGCACTTCCCCTGAGGTTGACGTGTGCTTCCTGATGCGATTCTTCTATGCATCCGCGTGCTGATGTTATTCTCCTCATTACCCACGAGGTTTCTAAGGCACTGAGATGTTACTGCAGGTGCCATGATCCCAGCTCTTAGTCCTGTGGCCCCAGTGAGTTCCCCTGCTGGTGCACGCTGGTGGCTTCTCACCCTAACCATGTGGCTGTATGCCTTTACTGCGGAGCCGCAGCCTCAGACTGCTGAAGGACAGCCAGGCAGCTCTGGGGACCTGAGGACCCAGGGCAACCCTAAACAAATGAGGTTAATAAATCCCAGCTTCCCTCTTTCCTCCTGGGTGTTCTACATCAGAGGTCAGCAAACTTTTACTGTTCAGGGCCAGAGAGTAAATACTCAACTCTGCAGGTCCTATGGTCTCTGTCACAGCTAGTTAATGGTGCCACTTTAGCATGAGCACAGCCATAGAGAGTACAGAAAGAATGGGCTTAGCCATGTTACAATAGAACTTTTATTTACAAAAAGAGGCAGTGGTTTGGATTTGACCTGTGGGCATTTGCTGACCTTCCCCTTGTGCAGGATTCCTCAGAAGATTCTCCTTTGGACCTGACCCCAGCTGTTCCCAGAGGCAACACATTCACAATATCATCCTTTGAATAGCTTTTCTTTCCTCCCTGTGTTGTCACTGTTTGCACATCCACTCTTGTGTTTCCTGAGATCTTCAAGAGGACAAACTCCCCACCCCCAATTCCTTTTCTTAGGATCTGTTTTGAGGGGAACCAGACCACCCTGCTATGCACGGCAGTTACCCAAGGCTGAGGATGTACCTGCCAGCTGCTCTTCACTCCTGAGTGACCCCAGAGAGTGACTCTCCCTCTTCGTGCCTCATTTCTTCCTGCAGAATGGGCATTATCACAGAACCTACTGTAAAGGGCTGTCAGACTGTATGCATTAATGTGTGCAAGAGTGTGATGTCTTATGACAGCCATGTAGCTATTGTAAAGCTAGGGTCTTGTGCAGAGTTCATGGTTTTCATTCATTTATGGAAAAGTGCCTTGAAGCCGTGTTTGCTGGAAAGCTTCAGATTGACTCCATAGATTTAATTTTTTCAATAAACTACTTTATGGAACAATTGTAGGACAGTGCATTGCTAAATTGAGAGCAAGGTACAGATCTCTCATATCCTCTTTCTCCCAACCCACTCACAGCCTCCTGTATTATCAACGTCTTGAAACAAAGCGGCCCATTGCTATAGTTCATGAACCTACATGGACACGTCTTTATCACCCGAAGTCCATAGTTTACATTAGGGTTCACTTCTGGTGATGCATGTTTTATGGGTTTGGACAAACATATAATGACATATATCCATAGTTTTTTATCATTCACTGCAAGAAATACAAATGGCTGACCCATTCTATGCATTTTTCTCCCATTTGGTCTTGACAATTTGAGTATCTGTTGTCTTTTGTTCTTAAAAAGCACAAAGAGATCTTATTTTTTTAGGTATATATGCTGAAATACTTGTGAATAAAGTAATATGTCCGGGATTGCCCTTAAAGTGATTTCTGGAAACTGCGTTTGTTGGCACATATCTACAACCCCAGTGCTCTGGGAGACTGAGGCAGAAGGACTGAGAATTCAAAGCCAGCCTGGACTATAGTGTGAGACCCTGTGACAACCAAAACAAACAATCAGATTTGTAAAACTAAACAAAAAGCAAAAATAAACCTCTGGCAAGAGATGTGGGTGTGGATGGGTGAAATAAGATTGGTTCTGAGATGGCATTTGTTGTGGTAGGTGATGGAATCCGAGAGCTCATTATATTTTCTATATTTTCTCTTCTGTTTGAAAAATGTCCAAAAATTTGTGGGGTTTTTTTTTTTTTTTAGGACTTCACAGTTTAAGATTTGGAAACAAAATTTTCCAGTGGTAAATTGTCTCACCTAGGAACCAAGAACCACCATACTCCAATTTACTAATGTAACAGAAGTACAGGCTCTTTTTGTATTTTTGAGTGTACTCAAGACACTCCTGCAAGATGTAAGTCACTTGGTCAGTGGTGGGGGAAGGAAACTCAGCTAGCAAACTCAAGTGAACTTATACATGGCCAGGAGAGGAAGTGCCCCTATGGTCACATATTAGCAAGTTTCAGAAGAATTTTGAAGAAGGATGTTGAGAAGAAACATTTGAAAGAGGTCAGAGTATCTGCTCAAGACCTGTAAAGAGGTTACGGTATTTGCCCAGGATAATGAAACTCTGGAGATCTATAAAGAGACCACAGTCTTTTCCCAAAGGAATAAATCATTAACATTTTTAGCTTTTGGAATATTGACTTGGGTTTCAGTTGATAATGGAGGTGGGTTTTACTGTGCCCTTGTCTGTGAGTTACAAATCTCTACACAAGTCCCTGAGTGCTCAGGCTATGAATAAGTCTTCCCTTGGATTATAATTGTTTGCCACCACTGAACACGACCATTGAAAGAGATGGGAAAGTGTGAGGTAGAAGGTTCTTCCCATAAAGCAACAGTGAGCTATCTGTGCTAGCAAGGGTGAGACTGTCACAGAGTCTGAAGCTCATACAGGGGACTATTTGTCCTGCATCTTCACACTGCTCTTTGAGAGTCTGTGAGATCTTCACTGAGCCAACTGTGGACATCACAGAATAGTATTTAGATTTTTAACCTTTACAGTTGTGACTTAAAAGTTTTGTTGACTTGAGGGAGGTACTGATATACTTGTGCAAAGTTGAACTCAAACTTCTGAATCCTGGTTTTCCCATTATCCCACATGGCCTTGTCGTGTGCACAGATAGTGCTTTGGGGTTGAAGAAGTGTGCTCCTTTATAGTGGAGATCAAATCAGACCAACTTGTTTCTATCAAGTGCTGATTGATGATGTGATAATGGATATGCAGGGTCCTTGTGCAAAGTGGCTGCAGGTAATGCTCGTCCACAGGTGTGCATCTCCTCTGTATCTGTTCAACTGTGGTGTGTGCATGTATTTGCCATTCGGATCCACTTATTTGGTGCATTTTCTGACAAGTTTGGACTTTAAAATATGAATGCTCAATTTTAGAATATTCCAATGCACTATGAAAAGCATATTGATAATTAATGACATAGAACCAGGTGGGAATTTCATAGACAGATAACAGAGGGATGAGGTTTTTAATCTAGGAGTGACCATGAATAATTCCTTTGAGCTCAGTTTTATGCTGATACATCTTAATATCAGACTTCATCAAAACGCTTTCAAAGCTTCATGTGCAATTAAAGCTTCATTAAGGAGAAGCACCTGTGTATCATTACTGTAGTATTTAATCCCCACATTACTGAAATGGAACACAATCACTTACATGGCATAACATATAGAATTTACTATGGGATTAAATAATTTTGCAATTAAGTTTGAGGTCTTTCAAAATCATTTTACCTGTTAAGCATGCCACTGTAATTGTAATTATTTGAATAAAAAACTGTAGAAAACATTTGAGAGAGTACAAATATGCATTTTCTAAGTGTGACCAAATATGGTCACAAAAAAGTAACCAAAGCTGGTACGTAGAATAGTGATGAAATGGATTCTTATAGCTCCTTCCAGAAGGTTTGAGCCTCAGCCACCCCTAGCAGGCTTTTTGTACATATGGGAAATTTGGATGGTTAGTGCAATTCTGTGGGGAGGAGTAGTAGGCAGCAAAGATGAGCTCATTTCTGAGTAACAGAATGTGTAGTGTATCATATCCCCATTTCTCAAACTGTGATCCTTGGTAGGATCACCATCAGGAAGCCTTTTTTTTTTTTTCTTTTGAGACAGTCTCGCTATGCAGTTCAGGCTGGCCTTGAACTACACTTTGTAGCCCAAACTGGGCTCCAACTCACCGTGACCCCATTTCAGCTTCCTAAGCACGCCACCATGCCTGGCTCAGTGAACCTGTTATTAATGTAGATTCTCAGGCCCTGCCTCCAAGCCACTGCATCCAGATTTTCACTCTAACGAGAGCCCCCCGAGTGATTCCCAGACATTAAAATTTGGTTTAGGCAATAAAGATATTACGATATCCCACTTAATAAGGATCTGAGGGAGGCAATTCCAGACTGGTTGCATCTACATCATCAATAACGCAAGGTTTCATTTTATTCTACTCGTCCGTTGTAAGCATGTTGGCTTCCTGGCCATTTTGTTTGTAGCCTCTATTATCTCCTTGGTGAGACCTGGGTCACAGTGTGGATTTTTATTTTGTTATTATATTTTGAGACAGGGTCTCACTAGGTAGCTCAGGCTGTTCTTGAACTCACTATGTAGCCCAGGCTGGCTTTGAATTCATGGTGATTCTCTTGCCTCAGTCTCCCATGTGCTGGGATTACAGGCATATACCACCACACTGGGTTTACAGTGCATAGTTTTAGATTGATAGCTTGGAAGAGGAATGATATCAGGTGCTATACACTGGACGTTCTACTAATTCCTCTACTATTAATTTATACTATTCATTTCTTCAATTAAAAAAAGTTGATTACCTAATATGTGCCAACTCATGAGCATCCTATGGAGCCAACACCGACATCAAGTGTCTCTGTCCATTGTCTCAACAAAATCTGGTAGCAAAGAAGAAATGGGGAAGTTGGTATTAAGTAGGAATCCACATCTGCCACAGATTGGTGGAGGCCAGATTTGGAAGGAGGTTAGGAATTAAATGGACCTGATTCAGTCATCATTGGATAATATAGTCAGTGATATGATCAGATTCGTATGTTGGGGCATAAACTGGCCACATGGGGTGGCAAGGAGACCCCTGAAGTGATCAAAGGCAGTCAGAGGACTGACTCAGAGCAGTGCAGCTGGGGTGGAGGAAAGAGTGCACTGGAAAGGCTGCTCCAGGCAGCAGTCTGTGGTGGAGGACATTGCCTGTGGGTGAGGAGGAAGAGAAATGACTCACTGAGACTTTGATCGGATTAAGTCACTCAGTTCTCTAATATGAGTTGACTTTTCTAAACACCCATGTATTTAACACATATGTAGTCATGTGATACGAAGCTCTATAACTTGATTTTCCACTTTTTTTTTAAGTACTGGGGATTGTACCCACTGCCTTCAAACTGAGCTACATTCCTAGCCTCTTTTAACTTTGGGACTGGGTCTCACTAAGTTGCTAAGTTGACCAGGCTGAGCTTGAACTTGCAATCTTCCTGCCTCAGACTCCCAGAGGGCTGGGATTATAGACTCGGGCCACCGCGCCCAGCTTGATTTTCCACTCAGTGTGCCATGAGCTTATTTCTATGCCCATATATAGTGAACTATCTCCTCTGTAATTGTTTTTAATATTTTATTTATTTGAAAAATTATGTATAATCAAGTTAAAGATGATTTACCTTCTGAAAAATTTAAGACACTATAAAATGTAAACAAAGAACTGTCCCCTCTCTCTTGCTGCTAGAATATGTGCTTCTGTTAGTTTTTTACCAAGGTGCTACAGACATATGGACAGATTTCTATAAGCATATTTGCAGTGGAACCCCTGCTCTGGAGTTTCATTTTAGGGTGCATGACTTCTGAGTAGATGAAATCTCACTTCTGGAATGTGATTTTATTACGTATGTATGTGTGTGTGTATGTATGTATGTATTTATTTATTTATTTATTGGGACGGGGTCTTGCTATGTAGCCCAGGCTGTCCTTGAACTCGTGCTGATTCTCCTGCCTCAGCCTCCCAAGTACTGGAATTGCAGGTGTGCACCATCATACTTGGCTCTAGAATGTGATTTCTGTGCTTAGCATATACACACTGTGTGTGCTGCTCACCTACTAGTCATCCTGTTGCCAAGTGAACTGTTGAGGAATTGCAGTGCTTGTGTTCAGACAGCCCTTACTTTATTTAATGACCCCAAAGTGGAACAGTCAGGATGCTGCCAACTCAGAGGTGCCAGTGGTCTCCAAGCACTGGGCTGTGGAACAGTGGGCTGCAGAGCAAGAGGTGAGCAGAGGTGCGCTGCATCACTCCTGTCACTGCCTCAGCGCTGCCTCCTGTCAGATCACCGATCACATCAGGTTCTCTCTCATAGGAACTCGAACCCTACCGTGAACTGCACATGGGAAAAGTCTAAGTTGCACACTCAGCCTAGTTCCTCAAATGATCCTAAACCCTTCCCTCTATGGAAAACTTGTGTGTGAGATATGTCGAAAAGAAGGCTTACTTTAGAAGGTAAAAGTGTAAGACATTTTGAGAGACCACATTTACATAACATTATAGGACATTGTTATTATTGCTCTATTTAGTTACTGCTACTGTTCATTTCTTCCCATATTTAATGTATAAATCAGATTTTTTCATGGGCGTGGTTGTTTAGGAAACAATGTTGAATACGGAGGGTTTGGTGCTATCCAAGATTTCAGGCATCCACAGAGAAGGAGGAAGTATTGTAACCCCACTGCCTTATACAGTGCTACGTGCAGTTTCCATTGTTGCTCTTTTCCACAAAAACCCTGCCCTTATCCATCAGGAGCACCTGTGTGCCAAAAAGAAATGTGTTAACAAGAGGGCTTTTCCTCAAAATTTATACTTTTCCTTTATCACAGATGTGTACAAAATCGTATGTGTACAGATTGTAATCGACACAGTCTGCTTTTAGGGGACTTCTAATACACAGCATGATTAAAACTTCTGTTGGTTGTTTTTCTTCACTAGGATATAGATTTCATGAGAGCAGTTTTGTCTGTATAGCTCACAAGTGAAACCCCTTCGCCTAGACACGGCCTGACCCCCAAATAAATGCACAGGAAATATTTGTGGATAAATGAACACACTTCAGCACACTTTGTGTTAAAGCATGCTTTGCTTTAACATTTTAAGAAGCTCAGGTGGCTTTGCTCCACACCTCCATTCTGTGTCTTTTCCTCTTGACCTTATATGAGATGCTCAGGAGAGCTAGCTGAGTTTAATATTAACTTAGGAGAAGAGGAAAGGTACAAGGAACTCTCCCAGAGCAGTCGCTTGATGCTTGCCACAGCGGGACACGAACGGTTACTGTACTGTTTTCAGGTGCGGGATCATCTGCACCACTGTCTCCCTCCCCTTGCGTGAGGGAGGCATACAGACGTGGGATGCTTTCTGGGTGGGGAGAATGTGAACAGCTCCTGTCCACAGTAATGCCGCGTGGCAGGCCTGTCCTCTCCTCTCCCGAGGAAGGAACCACGTGAATATATTGATGTGTGATGTTACACAATGCTTTTATCCCTCACAGTTCCTATGGTAATAAACAATGGAGATAAGAACATTTATCTGTAAAAAAAAAATACAGTAAATAGAATTGAGATTCTAACATGGCCTTTCTGATTCTAAACTTCAATTTGTTTTACTGTAGATACTTTTTTTGTGTGAAAGTTCAGAACAGATTGCTAATGTTTTTGTGTTTTGCCATTTTTTAAAAAAAGTCAATTCTTGCACTTGATTTATGTTTCCTGACAAACTACATGTCATCTGCCTCCTCTCGCCCTGCTTTCCTTCCTTCCTTCCTTCCTTCCATTTATAAAGCAACAGATGGCAGTTTTTCATGATGTCCTGTGGATGTATATTTTATTTTAAAACGCCAGATAAAATTATCAGCAGCCACTCATGGAAACCTTTGCTGAAAAATATGACTTCAGCTATAGTTAACATTTTTTTTTTTAAAAAAAAGCTGTATTTGATGATCTCTACTCAGAGTGCTGGAAACACAGATGGTCGCAGAGGCTGGACTGGTTGCCAGTTTTTATGCCCTTTTTTCTTCCATGCATTTATGATCAAGTTTACGTTTAAAAACATATGCTGAACAGTGACAGCTTTTTCCTAGTTGTCTAGGAAAAATGCATACTTTGTGGTGAGAGTTTATAAAGCAGCATTGCAGATTCACCTAGAAAACCCATGCGCCATCGTTTTCCCAAACCAATAAACACCAGATGCCTTGGCCTGGCAGTCTGGTCTCAGATGATGCTTTTAGACTTTTACCTCTAATCCAAGATTCTGTACTCTGTTCTCCAGCCAATGGATCGCTTATTTTGCCAATAGTGTTCCCCTTTTTTGCTCCTTATTGTTTCCTTTCCCCAGAGAGGTTTTCTTTTTCTCTACATGAGTATTCCATGTCTCCCAGCTCAAGTACCATGCCCTCCAGAAAACTTTTCCAGACTGGATTTGCTTTCTCAGCTCTTCCTCACCAATCTTTGTCCCTTCTTTAGGGCCTGTGCACTTAAGTCTTTTACTTTAATTATTTCTATCCAAATTTAGATAAATGTTTTGCTATTTTTTTTCAGTGTCAGAAATTGAACTCAGGGCCTTGTGCATGCTAGCTGAAGCACTCTACTACTAAGCCATATCCTCAATCCTTTAAAAATTTTTTTTATTTTGAGAACAAGTCTCATTCATTTGTCCAGGATGGCCCCTTGAGTAGCTGGGATGTTAGGTATGGGCCACCATGCCCAGCTAGAGAACCATTTTAAGGCTGTTCACAAAAACACTGTCAAAATACTTAACAGGACTGAGGATGAGCTCAGTGGTAGTGCTCCTCCCTGGCAGGTGGAAAGCCGTGGATTCTATGACCCTTGCTGCGAGCAAACAACGCTTCAAAAGGAGATGATCAGAAATAGTTTCTCCTGATGGTATAATGCAACAAGGTTGCAAGTTATAAACTTAAAAAAAATTTACTGTATTGTTGAAAGAAAAGTAATTCCATTTAAGCATCTGCACACTGTGGAACCTCCTCTCTTGGGCCTCCCTACTCCCTATTGCCTCCTACTGGGGGTTCACAGGTTTCATGTAGTGATGAAGGTGATCATTTGCCACACCAGGCTAAAGCCATGGCTTTGTCCTTACTAGTTAGCTGTATCAGGTTGAGTGTGGGAGTTCTAATTATATCTTTGAATGGCCCTTTGTGTGTCAGGAGGCCTTAAATACAGGTATATTGTATATGGAGGCATAGTTTTGCCTATGAGCTCAATTACAAACACACACATGGCCATGAGTTAAAGGTTCCAGATATGGATTGGTGAAAAGCCTATTTATCATTGAATTGAAAGAGCTCTCTGCAAAATTGTCTCCAATTTGTCTTTAGGCCTTAGAAGCAGAAGTGACCCTTTGTTGCTATGAATCAGGAGGCCGAACTAGGTTGGAGGAGGATTGGAAAATGTATGCAGTCATTCCAACATGCCATATCCTGTGCACACAGCAGGCATTGTTTATAGTCAAGTCACCAAGAAGGGGGTCTCCTGATGGTCCTCACTGCTGTGCTACGGTTCCTGTATGGGCGGTCCCCACCAAAACTCCTGTTACGTTTTGATCCCCAGTGCAACAGCGTTGAGAAGTGAGGCAGGTGGCTGGTGTTTGGATCAGAGGAAGGCACTTTGGTGAATGCATTAACAGCTTTCTTGACTGAGTTCTTTTTCTGGAGAACTGGGTTCACTATTGCAAGAGTGGGTTTTTATAAACTGTGACTGCCCTTTGTGTTTTGTCTCTTCCATGCCCACTTGCCCCTTAGGTTTCCCCATAAGTGAAGCCAACCGCTAGGTCTGTGAGTTAAATACACCTCTTTCCTTTATAACTTAGTCTCAGATATTTTCTTGTGGCAGCAGAAAATAGACTTAGGACACACTGCATTGTGGAATTATTTCCACTATGAACAGAGTTGATAAAAGAGGTAATTCAAGGTGATCATGCTGGCTTGACATCTTGCAGTTAGAAGAACTTTGAGGGCACTGCATTAGTCAGAAGAGGTTAGTAAGAAGTAAAATCTTGTGTGCGAGAGTACATTATAAACTAGAATGCTCTAAAGGTAGCTGCTAGTGACTCATTGTTGTGCAGTTTACCTAGGAATTTTGAACATTTTCAATGTTTCAGTGTCTATGTATGATGTTACTTCCATTTTAGAGATGTGGCTAAAGTGCTTGTATGTCAAATAACTTGCCCAGATCTGTGAGCAGAATGAAGCCACTGAGACTCCTGGGAAGGTCTGTGTGAACTCAGGTCTGTGCTGTTTGTATGAGGTCGTTCGTGGTGGTGCCCTGACCATGCTCTCTGTATGTACGTGGGTTACTACCACAATGATTTCTGCTATTACTAACATTGTATTTAAGTATCAGTGATCATGTTCCCTCTTTTTCCCCTTCAGCTGTCCCCTGCTTGCATACTGCTTCCGTCCCGAGTCCCCTACTTTTGGACAAATATGATTTATGCCTGTAGAGAAAAAGGACACAGGAAATAGCAAAGGGTAGAGGGGGAAAGGCCAGGGTCAGGTCAGGAACTTCCCACATCTTTCATTCACAGCCTACCATCAGCCAGATGGAAGCCTTAAGGAGATCCTAGAAGCCAAGCAGAATAATTAAAGTAGATTGAGAATCAAGTGGAATAGTAAATAAACGGAGAACACATCTGTAGCTAGGAATGCATGTACGGCAACATAGATTATTTTGAAATGTCTGTAGAGTAAAACAATATTCATGATTTTTTTCTTTTGTACTAGAGATTGAACTCACAGCCTCATGCTTGCCAGGCAGACGCTGTGCCACTGAGCTACACCCCCAGCCCAATATTCATGTATTTTGACTTAGCTTCTAGCGGCTTATAATTTAGAGCACTTTTATGTCCATGCCTCATGTTTTGTCCAAAGCTTTGACAGAGACATGGATATTTGGTGTCAGTTCTGATCACGCCCAAGGCTAGAAAGGCTCCTCTATGGTTGCTGAATTCCAAGACTTAGCTTTCTAGATTAGAAGCTCATTTTTATCAGACATCTTGGTAGGTTTGCCCCTGCTGCCAAAAGCAGGTCATAATTAGTATGTCTCCAAATGTGCTATTCCACAAAAACCCAACCAGGTGTGGCTGCTTTAGGACCATCACAGGTAACAGCAAGCCAAAGGCTCTTTCTCAATCAATGGATGTTCAGAACTGACCTCTGGAAAACAATGTAAGTCTCACCCTCGGCTCCTGTCCTACTCCTATAAGAGAGAAAACCTTGTGATCTCTGGCTGGCTAGTTTTTTTTTCTTCTGTGGTATTTAAAAACCAGAGAAGGTTTCTGAAGTATACAAACTTAAATCATAAAATGTTTCAGAGGTTACTTGTGGATTGCCTGTGTTCTCCACTAGACTAAGAGCCCTACAGTGGTAGAGATAGGGATTGCTTTGTTCATCATGAAGTTCAAGTACTCACCCTTGTTTACAGCTGATTCTATGCTGAGCTTCTGCATGTAAGTAGTTGTTGTCTTGGAGTAGTGCTAAGTGTGAACAGCAGCTGCTGCTCCTCGATTGTCACCTCCACCAGAAGAATTGGGCTTCATCTTCTGAGAAGAACATGATATTGTGTAAATGCTGTGTCCCATTCTCTATTGATATTCATATTGCTGTATCCTGAACTCAGGCCAAGCCCCCTCGGTATAGCCCATGACAAGACCAGAATCAGATTCCCAGGGTGTTAACTCTACTTCCTCCACCTAAAGGCTACACAACACAACGTAGGGCAACTGACTGCTTGAATTTTACCTCTTAAAATTGTTGTTGGAAACATTTAAGTATGTTTAATTGTTTAGTTTTTAAACGTTTAATGTTTAAAATTATATAAAACTTCTGGCTTAATGCCTGGCACCTATTGAATACCCAGAATATATCTATTACTGTATAAACTTAATGAATATTTGTTGAATAAATAAATGGAGTACTCAATCTCTCTGTCCTATCACCTATACATAAAGAGGTTTAGCTGTGTGATAACTTTTTGTTCTAATATCCTGAGGAGTTCATTATGAGGATGTTAGTTAAGTTTTGGTTACATTATTACTAATTTTTAAGGATTATTCTGAGGATATTCCAATTCTAATCTGAAATAAGTCAATCAAGTTAAACAAAAAAAAAATTGGACAAAAAATATTTCAAGAACTACCGTAAGTCTAATGATAAGCTGGCCTTTGATTTAAAGAGTCTGTAGTCAGCACAGGGTCACAGTCTGCAGCTCCTCTAGGGTCTATAACATCTCCATCACAGTCACTAATCATGTCATTTAAACACCTCTTGGTGATGAACATCAGCTCTTCTGATATGATGTCCTAGGCTGTGGTATATGAAACTATTAAGAAATGATAAACCAAGTCCACTGCTAAGGTTGATAAAAATCATTTAGTTGAAGCTATGCATATTTATTAGATTATATTCACTTTTTTTTTGTACTGGGGATTGAACTCATGACCTCGCACTTGCCAGGCAGGCGCTTACGCCACTGAGCCAAATCCCTGACCCTATATTCACTTTTTAGCTGATTCCCTTAGTAGTATTGTTTTAAGATAATTGGTAGGTCAGAAAACAATTGATGAAGAATGTGTCCACAGACAATACAATGAACTTGTACAAATCAGTTATAAAATAAAGACCCAACACAAAAATGGCCTAGTAATAGGAATAACAAATTTATGGAAGAAGAAATGTAAATAATCATTTAACATATAAAAAATGGGCACCCAGAGAAAGGTGGATTAAAGTAAGAAAATAACATTTCATACTCATTAGGTTTGCAAACATTCAGAGTTTGGTAACTTCAGCATTGGTAAGGAAAGGGGAGCACAGGTCTCTGGTGGAAGTAAATTGGTAAGATTATTCTGCGGAGGAATATGGCACTAAGCAGTAAAGTTGAAGATGTGATACCCCCAGCTCAGTGCTGTGGATTGCACGTTGTGTCCCCCTAAATTCCTGTGTGGAAACAACATGCCCCAAGAGTCAATAGTAAGGATTGTGGGGAGGTAATTAGCTCATGAGAATGGAGCCCTTGTGATAGGATTAGTGCCCATCTGAGAATAAACACAAGACAACTTGCCTCCTTCCTCTCTCCTGACTACCTGCAGAGGATATATGAAGGCAGCTATGTGCAAACCAGGAAGCAGAGCCTCAATGCACCCCAGATGTGCTGGCACTTGGACTTCAGACTTCCCATCCTTCATAACCATGAGAAATAAACGTTTGTTATTTAAGCCACCTAGTTATAGTAATTTGTTGTAACACCACAAAATAAAACATCCAGTGACTGGACATGTGTACAAGTACAAAACTAGTAGGGCATTGTTGCTATGGCATTAAAAGGGGGAGAGAATCTAAATATTCATTAAAATGGGAGTAGGTAATAAAATTGTGGAATAGTTATATAATGGAATACTAATCAGCAATTAAATATAAATTAATATTCAGCTGTTGAATAAGGAAGCAGTTTCCAAAACATACTGTGTGATATCATGTACCAAAAAGTTTAAAAGCTCAAAATGCTACATTATAGTGTGTGTGATTGATATCTATGAACTTAATATATAACACCAGAGGGAGAAAGACACAAGACTCCCCCACAGCAAGGTGTTGGTTACCTCTTGGGATAGAGGGAAAACACTATAAATAACATTTAACTCTTTAAAAATACATACGTGTACATTTGTATGAAATGTCTGAAATTGTTAAGGTTGGGTAGTAGCTAACATCAATGTCAGTCCGTGTTTTGTTGTTAAACAGAATAGCTGAGGCTAGATAATTCATAAAGAATAGAGTTTGACTTAGCTTGTGATTCCAGATGCTGAGATGTCCAAGTTGAGGCAGCTAAATTTGGTGGGTTTCTCATGGGCTTCAATTCATAGCAGAATGTAAAAGGACAAATAGACACATGTGCAAGACAAAAAAGGAGACCACACTCGAGGTGGCTGGATCATGAGTGTGTGAATATGGATTAAGGGTGTGTGATAACTAAATTATCCCACTGATAGGTTTTGCACAGTTCTGGGTGTGGAAAATGGGAAGCCTCACCCTAGGTGTGGGTGGCAACAACCAATGGGCTTGTAGCCTGAATGGAATAAAAGGGAAAGGGAGGGTCAGTGCTGTTGCTTTGCTGCCTCCTGCCCGCTCTGCCATGAACTGCTTCTTTACTGCCATGCCCCTCTGCTGTGCTGCCCTTGCCTTGGAGCCATCCAACTGTGAACTGAAACCTTTACAAACTATGAGCTGAAATAAACCTTTCCTCCTTTAACTTGCAGACATTGTGTATTTTGTCCTAGCAATGAAAAGTAACTAAGACATTTGTGAAGACTCTCACAGCTTTCTCTCTCCTCTTTCTCTTGCTGTTATCCCCCAATCCTGTCATTTCCTGTTTACTTGCTGTCTGGGCTCACTGGACCATAATGTACTCCTCTCGAGGCAGGTGGATGTTTCCTGTATATCCCCAAGGGCCGGCGTGCAGTGATGTGTAATAGGTATCTATTAAGTGCCTGAAAGAATCATTGGAGTAGATGTTTCCATGGGTTAATTAAGTTCAGCAACTTGCTGCAGCTCACTCTAAGCCAGCATTTCATAGGATGAACCACTGCCCTGCCTCCTCCACACCCAGCAGTCCTGCCCTTGTCTAGGGTTCAGGTCGGTCTGGCCTGCAACCCCAGACAGGAACTCAGTGAGGAGTTTCCTCATTTCCTCCTTACCAGTGTTTAGTTCTGGGTGTTCCCCTGATAAGGTCCCTGCTGCCTCAGACCCAAAGAGAACTTGCTTCCTTTGTCTTTTCTTTCCTTCTCTTTCCTTCCTCTGTCATTCACTCATTTATTTATAAGAATCTGCTGCCACTCTTATCTAGTCTTCTGGTATCAACCCAGTCCCCAGCTCTATGATAGAGGCCAGATCCCTTTCCTGAAAAAGCATATGTTGACTAGAAACTTCCAGATCCTGGTGGCTGTCTTGAGAACCTCTCTTGGCCAAACCAGATTCCCAGAGTCTTACAGCCCAAAACTCTGTGTTTATAGCAGTTAGGATCTGCTTGCAGGACTTCTGACCTGCAGGTGGCCCAGGAAGGCATTGCACCAGGGCACAGACAGCCTGTACTCTACCCAGGCATGGCGTTGGGTGAGTTTTTACCCTTCTGAATCCTGGTTTTCTTGTCCACAAAACAATAAATAACCCCCACTTCAAGGTTTTGAGATAATAGTTGGGAATATGAGGTTAAATTGGCAGTGCCTGGGCCTAGATTTTCCCTGCAGCGTGCTCAGTTTTCTCAACCTGAATAGATCATGTATTCCCTACTTCTCACATTCTAGATTCTTAGAATGATGCCTGGGGCATAATGAGTGCTGTCCAGACACATGCTGGGTTTAGCAGTGTCTGTCAGGTACCAAGCACTCAGTAAACATGTTCTGCAACTACTATATTTCCCTCATTAGTGAGGTATTATGTGAAAACACCTGCTGTTCAGCAGGTACTCAGTGGATATTGCTTTCTTCCTTCTTAACCATTGGCCTTGGTCAGAGAGGAGGCAGGTGACTCCTGCCACTGAATTAGCATGCATTCTTATGCTCTTCTCACCTGAAATAGGGAACTGACTGTAGGTTTATGGAAAAGCTCCAAAGCTTTGGAGTCCTGATAATATGACCTTAAACTGGTGAGCAGCTATGGTTAGTTCCAGCTAAGGCTGCCAGATCCAAATCCATCGTGGGTGCTGAATTTAGTATCCATCTCATAGTGTTCCTGAGGGCTACTTGGAAGGGACTGTGGAGGTTTAAAGTCTAACTTTCACAATTTACAAAGTGGAAACAGGTTCAGAGATAGGCATGAACTGCCTAAGGCCACACAGTTATTTGCCAACAGATACAAACTAGTGACGCCCACCTGGCCATCTGGCCCTGTGTTCCTCCTGAGCTGCCTCATAGAGAGAAAATCCATGTGCAAAGAAATCAGACCCTTTAGATTGCAGCAGCAAAAGGAAACACAGAAATGACTCCTAGGATCTGCAGGCAGATTAGTTACGTCGTTAGGCACTGATGGGGATCATTTCCAAAATACCAGATCATGATCTGTGGTAGTCTAGGGCTTATGTGGGATAAACAAGCAGGAAGTACAGAAGCAAAATGGCTTGTCACTTGGGGATTGGTTTATATAATGTGCATCACAGTGACCAGTTGTTTCTCAAAGGAGCAACCAGAACTGAACAGGAACTATTACCTGGGCTACTAAGAAATTGAAGTATACTGGCTGGGGCTGGCACATTTTCTGTTACAAGATGACTCCTGACCTCATTTGCAAGCTGGATTTGTCTTCACTTCACCCAGAACATAACCTCTATCATGTTTGAAAAATTCCAGGTGAAAAGAAGCATGACTCAGATCTCCCCACTTGAAAGTGTTTGAGAAATTGGATAAGATTTCCACCTAAAGGAGGGGAGAAGTCATTTCCTCTTAGATCTTCTCAGCTCTTATCTCTGTCAAAGCCAGAGAAAGTTGCTTTCAATTTTGTACCTTCTCTAGCTGTCAATAGAAACTAGGATGCAGATGGTGATTTATTTTACAGTCTATGTGTTTCTTTCTAAAGCATTGAAACCCAGAGATACTTTTTATCTCAAAGTCTTTAGAGGGCATGTACCAAGGAGCTTGGTTCTTGGTTCTTAATTTCTGGAAATTGTGCTTGTTAAATGCACCTGAAAATCACACTGAAGGGAACCAGGCTGCACATGTGTATGGCATGTTGGTTATTTGTCTCTTGATGCTGAGACAAAATACTCAACACCCAAAATGAAGGAAGGAAAGGTTTATTTAGCTCACTGTTTGTGGAGGTTTCAGTCCATAATCAGCTGGCTCCAAGGCAGGGTGGCATGGCACAGGGCCAACACTTCAAGGCAGCAGCCAACACAAAAATGGGGAAGGAACAAGCCGCTTCTCCTGCTACCCCCACCCAGGGCCGGTGTAGCAGTCACACCACCTCTGTGCCCTCCTCTTGCACAGGCTGAGGATATTTACAAAGTAAGGATCCTGACTCCCTGAGTCCCTTGTACTTTTAAATTGCTCACATTGACACAATGTATCAACCATAACATAAGGTTTGGTGGACTTTTTGCTGGACTGTTCAGTGATAGCAAGGAAACAGAAATACAAATTGTTTTGCTCATCTGTGCAGAGGGTTGTAGCTCTTTCTCAGAGATAAGTGACAGACACAGGAATGTGGCCATTCTTTTAGGCACCTGCTATGCAGTTGTGATCTCACATATTTAAGTACACAAATTTAGTCCTAGGAAAGAGTGAGGAAATTCTAAAGAACTTCAGTTGTGTTTAGAATTTAAAGATTTTTTAAAAGCTTACACGGTTTTACATTTATTAAAGGTAGGAAAACAAACATGCTCTACAGACTAAGTGTGAGCCAATTAGAAGTAGGAAAAGCAGCACACTAGGGTGAGACTGGACCATTGTGAAAGAAAGGGCTCTGGCTGAGAGTTTAATGGGGGCCATCTTTTGTATCCCCACTCCTCAGTCTGATGCTAGATCTAGTCAGTCCTATCAACAACCTGGTTGATTTCTGCTATGGATTGTGTAGGTGGCTGAATCTAGAGTTTGTGACTGATTCATGGTCCAATGCTGGGATTGAAGGTGTGAGTGTTATATCTGCCTTAAGGTGGGTAACCTGCTTATAATATAAGGGGCAGGAAGAGATTTGTCCCTCTTTCTTTCTTGTTGCTTTTGCTGTCTTCTGCCACTATGAACTGTTGACTGCCTGCCATCTGCCTCCCTGCCTTGGAGCCAGCTGATTATGGAGTGTAACTCTACAAACTGTGAGCTAAATAAATCTTTCCCCTTTTAACTTTGTGTGTTGGGTATTTTGTCTCAGCAGTGAGAAAAGTAATTAAGATGATTTCTCATGAGAAAAACTGAAGGTAGCACTTTCTGATTGGTTCTAGGCGCAGGACTTGGGCACATGCTTCCTGGATCTCTTGATTGATGGTCACACTCATTTGCCCAGCCAGTCTGCCAAACCCTACTCTCCTGCTCATTATCCCCGAGTGACATAAATCCCCACAATTCTTTAGGGAGTGCTGAAGGTGTGGAGGTGTCTTGTCTTCATATGTCTACTTCTGGCCGAAAGGTCCTGCAGACTCTACCTACTGGAGATTATTCATTGAACAACTAACTACCTTGAGATGTTGTAGCTCCCTGGTTGGATTGAAAAGAAACCTGATCTTGGCTGGCTTCACCAAGATATCATGTTGGATTTTGGGGTTCTAGGAACTCTTTCTAGGTTCTCGTTGTCCTGAACAAAGAATTAGTCAAGACAAGCGCAAAAGGTAGTGAGGCTTTACTTTTATTTTTATTTGTTATTTTTTGGTTTTTGAGCAAGGTCTCACTGTATAGTTCCGGCTGTTCTTAAAGTATGTAGCCCAGCCTGGCCTTGACCCCATGGTATTCCTCCTTCCTCAGCCTGCCAAATGCTGGGATTATAGGCATATGACACTACACTTGACTTTTTAGTTTTATTGTTTAAGGAGGAACGTAATTTTCAGTTTAGAAAAAAATTATTTCTTGGTGAAGTTAGTGGTATGCTAAAAAATGTTTTTCATGTTTCTTTTTTTATTTTTTATTTATTTTTTATTTTTTTTATTTATTTTTATCTTGTTGAAACAAGAGTTTTACTATGTATTTCAGGCTGGCCTTGAACTCACTTTGTAGCTCAGGATGGTCTCAAACTCTCCGAGAAACTCCTGCCTCAGCCTCCTGAGTGCTGTCATTACAGATGTGTGCCATACTGTTTCTGTGATAAATTTCAGTAAAATATCTGTATTTGCCAGGCATTGTGGGACATGCCTGTAATCTTAGCACTTGGGAGGCTGAGAGGAGAATCATGAATGTAAAGCCACCCTGGGCGAAAAACTTGAGTTCAAAACCAGCCTAGACTACAGAGTGAGAACTTGTTTCAAAACAAATCTGAGTTTAAAGCTAAGGACCTATGTTTAGTTGTAACACAGGGTGTGGCTATCAAAATCTTTGACTCTGAGTTTTTACTGTGTTTTCTTTTATGATCTCATTACCACTGGGTTTTTCCATGAATTCAAAACATGTGTACAGTGCTTTGGAAAGAAGATTACTTGGTAAACTTTATAGACTGAACTAAAAATAGTTGAACACTATTTCTATTTTTGGAATCTCTTATAAGCTAAAAGGCGAACATGACTGGTGTGCATATTAAACAAAATACTGAGAGGGTAATGGATATTTAAATAGCAAACATAATTAGTTGGTTTTGAAATGCCTCAAGTGTTTAATGAATTATTATTTTAATTGAAGGAATAAATTTGTCATAAAGTAAATTTCTGTTTCAGGGAGGCTTTTGTGTGTATGGAGAACAGCAGCACCCAGAAGCCAGGCACAGTGGTACATGCATGTAGTGCCTGCCACTCAGGAGGATCAACAGCCAAGGGCATCTCGAGCTTGAGGCCAGCCTGGGCAATGTAGCAAGAACCTATCAATCAATCAATCAATCAATCAGTCAATCAGTCAATCAGTGCAGGCTGGGGATAGGTCTCAGGACAAAGTTCAATGGTTTATTCTCAGTGTGCAGTCTTCTTAGTATTTCTAGTTGGGTTGGAGCCAGCTTTTAATTTTGCATGGCTTTTGGGTATTTAGGGAAGGTGGCCAGAGCCACTAAAAACATTCTTATTAAATCTGCTTACGGTTAGCCTGGCTAACAAGAAGCTACAATTTAACAAGCCAATCAAAGTATAAAGTTAGAGACCTTAATTTAGATGTCAAGATGTATATATCAAAGTGCAAGTTGAGCATCCATAAGCAGAAAATCCAAAGTCCAAAATAATCTAAAATTCAAAACCTTTAAGTACTAACATGGTTCAATAAATGGAAAATTCCATACCATGATCCATAATTAACAGCCACAGTGCAGGAGCACTAAAAATACTGTGTGAAATTACCTGCAGGCTTCATGTCACCCTCCAGATACTTCATAACGAATATGAAAATATTCCAAAATAAAAAGTCTGAAATATTTCCGGTCCCAAACATTTTGGAGAAGACACCGTCAACCTGTAGCAAGTTCTTTAGGTAATCACCTGAACTTACGGCCTTCCTCTAAATAAGTTCTCACCAAATTTGTCCTCTACCTTTCCTCCTATTTTTGTTTTCTTTCTTTTTCTGTTTTTTTGAGTGCTCTTTGCTTGGAAGCTGGCGTTTTAGGAGTCTTCCACGGGAAGACTCCACTGTGACTCTGGGGACTTTCACGTGTTAGTGAGGGCGCGTCCTTCAAGGGCAGCAGGGATATAGACAGGTGGAGAGGCTGGGCGGCTGGGGCAGAGAAAGGAAGAGCCAGAGTGTGAGGAAGCAGGATCTGAAGCCTTGGGAAGAAGTTCTGAACTGCCAAGAGTAAGGAAGGCTAATATTGCTTGTATACACCAAGTCTTTGTCCCCACAGAAGGACAAACTTTACCAGAGAAACCTGATGATTAATGGTTGACTTAAAGTCATAAGTGGAACAGTCTTGCTGCTAAACACAACTCTTGGAAAGGGAGAAGAAATCATCCAGAGACATCCCGTGGCCTCCCCATTCTGGAGTTGGTTTTGTCTAACACACAATCTTCCCTTTGATCTCTGCTGCTTGGCCTGTCATATTTTGTATAAACCCACCTCTGAACTTGAGGCGTCTGGCCCATCATTTCTGTTTTACACCGTCATTTAAAATTTATCAAGCCCATCATTACTGTGGGAGCAATCACTGCTGCCGCTACATTGCCGTTGCAGTAACATTTTCTAAGCACCTGCTGCCTGCCAGGACTCAGGTTTGGTGCCTGACACACATGGTCTCATTTTACCCTAAAACCAACCTTATTAAGCATGGGTTCTGTTATTATATAGTTAATTCAGGGAACTGACTTACCTAATGCTATGCAGTCATCATCAGGTAATGGATTTTTGAGGTTAAGATATGATCTGCATAGTTTAAATATTTAGTTTTTAGTATATTCAAAAAATCATATGGAGCTGGCACATGTAATTCCAGCACTGAGGAGGCTGAGGCAGGAGAATCACCTTGAGTTTGAAGCTAGCCTCGACTGCATAGTAGTGTGACCCTGTCAAACAAACAAAGTTGTGCAATCCTCATTATCTAATTCCAAAACAACATTTTCCTCAGTGCAAAAAGAAAACCTGCATCTTTAGCCATCTCTATTTTCTCATTCCTCCAGGAAACCACTAATCTACTTTCTGTCTCTGAAGATTTGCCTGTCCTGTATATTTCATATAAATGGGTTCATACGGTACATGATCTTTATGACGGCGATCTTATGTCAATCGGCATGATGGTTCCTGGGTCCATCCTTGTGGTCTGTGTCACACGGGTGTGCTGTTTTTCCATTCATCAGCTGAGAGACCTTAGCTGGTTTTGATTTTCTGGCTATCGTGGATCATGCTGCTGTGCGCATTCATGGACAAATCTTTGTCCGGACATAAGTTTTCAATTCATGAAGGAAATTTTCAGTTGGGTTTTCTGGATTTGTTAGATATTCTCCTTAACAAATATTCTTTTCTGGAGACAAACTTTTATGCCTGTAAGGGATGTCTGTATACCACTTACTACCATGCTGTCTTTACCATATAAGCTGAATTTTGTGCTGTCTTTCCACACAAGGCCAGATTTCCAGAAATGAATGAGCCTATGTCCTGGCTGGTCCTTTTTCCTGGAAAGCCCACTCCTTTACCACTATCCGTGAAAAGTCTGGTATCTTCCAGGCCGGAAGCTGATTTTCCCTTTGTAGCCTAAAGTTATTTTCCCTTTTCTGGGAAAATTGGAAGCTTCGCTCAGGCCTTTCCTGTGGCATTTTCTACTCTTTTCCCTTGCTATCCTTTTTTTTTTTTCTTGCTATCCTTTTTGCCTCTGCAGGGGAGAATTTAGGTCTGACTCACCCATTGCTATTCTTTGCAAGGACTAGGGATGCTCCATACAATAGGTGCTAATGAATATTTATGTTTGTGAACTCAATAAGTTCCTGATCAGTTGCCAAGTAGTTCTGATTCACTTGAAAGTCAGTGGCGTTTCCTTGTAGAGTTGATATTACAATGGCTCTATTTTTAACCAGGTCTTGTGGTAGGGAGAAACAAGCTGGCCGAATGACATCATGCTTTTGCATGCCCGCCATGCATTCCCTGCCCTCCATGTTTCTCTGCGGAGCACAGCCTGCCTGTCATCTCCTGGATTCTCGGGACATTTTGTTGCCTGTGCTGCTCCTCAAAGGAGAAACTTGGCAGAAGAGCTGGGCAGGAATGCCTGGGTTTGTTGGGGATCAGGGGTATAGCAGGGTATTAGGAAGTAATCTTCCACTTCCTATCTTCTCACCCCTCTTTCAGTCTGTCCCTTAATACTTTAGGAAAACTAAGATGGTGAGAAGTTAAACCATCCTTTAAAAATAATTTAGAAGCTGGATGTAGTGGCACACTCTTATAATCCTAGCAGTTGGGAGGCTGAGGCAAGAGGATTTCCATGAGTTTGAGGCCAGCCTGCACTCCATTAAGAGTTCAAGGCCAGCCTGGACTACATGATGAGACTGTCTCAGACACACAAAATCATTTAGAAAGACAGCAGAATTGGATTTTCTGTAGGGTATTCTCACGTTTAGAGCTCTACAGTCCTGTTTGAACAGACTGTTGCTTTCCACAGGGCAATGATGAACATTTCTGTCTTGTTTATTAAAGGATCTAGAACTATGGAAGTGGTTCTGACAGTCAGGACCTCTCATTAGAAAGTGTAGATCTCAGAGATAACCAAGCAGTGAGGAAGCCCAGAAGCCAACACTGCTGATGGCCTCCCTGGCTGTGTGTAGTCAGCTGACACATTTGGCTTGGCCAGGTGTGGCGTTTTAATGACAGAGCACTGGTTTTCTAGATGCCACTGTTCATTCATTCCTTACCGCCTGTCACTGGCCTTCTTCACACATTGAGGTTACCTGCCGACCCCTGAAAGCCTGGGGTCGGTGCGGCTGCTTTCTGGCTGTATGAGAACCCCCGGAAGCTGCTAGAAATCACTGATGCCTGGCATAGGCAGTCTTTTCACAGTGGAAGACCCAGGGTCTGGAGGAAGGACCTGGTTTGAAGACAGAAGGCAGAGTGTTATTCCAAGGAAAACTGTTTGAGTGTAGGATGAGTTAGCTGTCTGATATTAACAGCTTCCTTTTAATGAAATTCTAGATTAGAACAGGGAATTTCTTTGAACAGTGTGACTGGCAAGCTCCCTGTATATGGTAAATCAAAATAAGGCCTTTAATGTGAATTTTTTTTTCTTTGAGATAAGGCCTCACTATGAAGCCCAGGCTGGCAGTGCATTCATGGTGAGCCTCTGCGTCTCAGCCTTCTGAGTGCTGGGATTGCAGGTGTGGGCCACCATGCCTGACTATGTGCATATTTCTTAAAATATTTGGTGTCAAAGCTCCACACATCACTGTCTACCCAGTGCACACAGTAGAACGGCTGTGCTGCCCCATGAAAGGAGTGACTCTAGCTACCCCTGGACCAGGCCTGGAGATCCAGATCAGAGGGAAGCTGTGAGTACAAAAGGTACCTAAATGTTAAGCAAGATTAATCGAGCATCTGCATGAGCCTCCACCCAGGCCTGGATCCTGCGGGGGAGGATCCAGGTTGCACAATGAAGCCTCACATCCCCTTTTCACCATCTGCACCCTTTTGTATTCTGACTGTTAGGTTCAGGATTTAGTTAGATTTTATTTTATTTTTTCAAGAAATGCAACTTTTATCAGGGTGTGGTGGTCCATACCTGTAATCCCCACCCTCTGGGAAGCTGAGGCAGGAAAATCACAAATTCAAGTTTAGCCTAGACAACTTAGTGACTTAGACTCTGTGCCCAAATACAAAATAAAAAAAGATAGTGATTATAGTTCAGTGCAAACATCCTGGACTCAATCCCCAGGACTGGTGTATGTGTATGTGTAGTTACTTTGTATTCTCCTAAATTTAGTGTAATCCATTTCCCTACCTTCTGTGGCAGAACATGTCTGTGGTCAACCACAGATCTACAGTGACTGTAGCTTCTTTAGCCAATTCCGGGGCCTCCTTCCTATCCATTCCGAAAGGTTGCCTCTAGGTTCTGGGCCTTTCTGGAGAGCTCAGTTTGGGGATGGAGTGATAGAGTCAGGATAATACTTATCATGGATTCATCTTGGCCAGCCTGGTCCTTTCTGTCCATCAAATCCTATTAAAACTCTCTAGGTCTCTCCAGCCTGGCTGGTTCACACCATCCCAGCAAGGTCATACACAGGAACACACCAATGGCTTTCTCAAAAGGTTGTTGATCAGTAATTTATGAGTATTTGTTTTAAGACCAATGTCAATGTATCTCATATAATAATGCTTCAAAAACTTTGATATACCAATTTGTCGCTGTGTTTAGAAAAAACCAAACTGCCTCCTTTTCCTCCACTGTCATACCATAGTCAACATAAGAGATTTCTGTGAGCCCAAAAGATGTGGGGATTTATCCCCACCAACAAGCAAGCAGTTAATTCTGCAGCAGCAGTCCCCTGCTGGTATCTTTTAGTCCAATTCAGTTCTGACGCTATGTGTGGAGATAAGGGCTGATGGGACAGCTTGGGGGCTCAGTCCCCAATACTGCACCATCCCTCAGTTTAGATGCCAGTTGCAAGCCCCATGTTTTCTACCCGTGCCTCTGAGTCACCTGATATAAATCAGTGCTATGGCTTTTCTAGATGTCCCCTAAAAGCCTCGTGTGGGGAGTTTTGAAGGTGATTGGATGAGGGTGTGTAAATGTGGATTGAGCTGACACTGGAAGTTAGGATGTGGATAATGGAAACCCCACCTTGGGTATGGGTGGCACCTGTCAATAAGCTTGTAGCCTAGATGGACAGAAAGGAGGCAGGTTTGCTGCCACTGCTTTATTGCTTGCTGATTG
The DNA here is from genome assembly GCA_004027295.1 of Dolichotis patagonum. Taxonomy (NCBI): domain Eukaryota; kingdom Metazoa; phylum Chordata; class Mammalia; order Rodentia; family Caviidae; genus Dolichotis; species Dolichotis patagonum. Next base: position 36,318 of record PVJX010014039.1, read on the forward strand.
CTACCTTTCCCCTTCCACACCATGAATTTTTTCTCCTGTGAGATGACCCTTTGCCATGCCACCCTGCCTAAAGCCAGCCATGGACTGAAGTTTCTACAAATCACAGGCTGACATAAACCTTTCTTCTTTTAACTTGTGGGTGTCAGGTATTCTGTCCCAGCAATGAGAAAGGTAGCTAAGACACAGGGTTTCCACAATTCCCTCCGAATTTGTGTGATTAGTTCACATGATTCAGGGAAACATTTACTGGTTTATAAAACATATAGATGAAGAGAAGTCTGAGAGAAGGGGTGCAGAACTTCAAGCCACTCTGCAGGAACCTCACTGTGGTCACCTGTGCAAAAGCTGCCCAACTCTGTACTTTGGGCTTTGTTTTTGATGACTTTGTTGCATAGATGGTTGCTAATAGACTGGGTAAGCGAACCAGGTAGAGCAGTAGGCGTCAGCGTCCTTCTTGGCCTTGGGAGTTTACCCCTCTGGAATGAGGAGGGTCTGCCATTAGACAAGAGTGGCTCTGACAGTTTCTTTATGACCAGCTCCAAAACAGAAGGGTGGGAGAAGACTACAGGTGTGGTGATCCACCTCGGGGGAGTGAAATTTTAGTTTCTCTGGCCTGCCTTGGGGAAGGAGTTATAAGCTGGCATCTGTGAACCTCTCTGGGCACCTCATATGTACATCACAATATCACCCCAGAAATCACGAAAAAACAAAAGTCTTGAGGGGAAGGCCTGAGATTCTGCATTTCTAGAGAACTAGCAGTTGATGCATGGCTGTTGGCCCAGGGATCACAGGGTAAGCAGCAAGGTCGGAGAGGCCAAGATTGTTAATGGAGCACTTGGCCTTCACCTCTTCTCTTTGGGAAAGTGGTGCGCCAACAAGAAACACTTGGTTGAAAGGTTGCACAGCACTGTGCTTTCCCACCTCTTAGTGATCTTCTGGGAAAAGTGCTTCCTAGGATGCTCCTTTGAATTTTCTGTTCCCTTTATGGAATGCTATCACTCTAGACTTTTCCCCAGCCTTTATCTCTTCCTTCTTGTGTACCCTGGGGTGAGAAGGGAGAGGCTGAACCCTACCTCCTCCATCCTTCCCTTTTGATATTCATCCTCTTTCTTAACTGCTCCAAATGTGGACCAGATTTATTTCCTTGTCCACCTGCATTCAGCTAAGATGCTCTCGGATTTCTGATCTACAGAAATTGTTTCTGTAAGTCTCTCAGTGTTGGGGTGGTTTATTGTGTATCTGTAGAAAACCAACGCACTCCCATAAACTCAGATGACAGATATTTAGGGAGCAACGTTAAAATGTCTTTGTTTCCCTTCGTGAATATACTTGCACACTTCTAAGAGCAGGAAAGCAGGAACCCATCACGAGCTGGTGGGCCAGAGGGCCAGAGCAGCACAAGGAATAGATTCACATGACACGACGTCACAAGACAGCTATTAGACCTTTGGACTTTTTTTCTTTTCTCTTCAACATGGAACCTTAGGAGTGTCTGGGTTTGAAACTCAGCTAACTTTCTAACCATAAACTGAGTCTCAACTTCTTGCCTCGGGGCAGAAGAAAACCGGTGCAATCAACCTTTCTCAGGTTGCTGCTAACTCCGGCAGGCTGGAGCTGCAGGTTTTTTCGCCTGTGCCCCATTTCAAGTCTCAGTAGCAGAGTTTTACGACTCTACGAAAACCACCTCTGATTACATAAAGGTATCAGGCGCCGGGGAAACACTGACCCTTTTGTTACCAGCAATCCAGCGCGTTTAGGAAGAAACGCCCCGGGGTGGGGGTAACCCCTGGAAAGTTGGGCGGGCTTTTACGTTCCCTCCAACTGCGGTTTTTAAACAGAGACAGAGGGAAAAAAGAGAGAGACAGACAGACAGACAGAGCGACCGAGCGAGCAGAATTCATAGATTTGTGAAAGTTAAGAAACAGCCCAGAGGCCTGGAAAGCCGAGCTTTCCAGAGCAGCCCGGGAGCCTCGGAGCGGGGCGACCCCCAGCGGGCGCCAGGGTGGGCGGGCCGAGGGCGGGGTCCGCCGCGCTCGGTCCCCGCCCTCCGCTCCCCTCCCCCTCCCCGCTCTCCCCTCCCACTTCCCTTTCTGGGCCCGGCCGCCGGCTGGCGCGACCTCGCGGGCCGTGACGAGCGGGGAGGAGCGCGCCGCCCCGCGGGGGGAGGATGCCCGGGCCTCGCCGCGCCCCGAGCCCGCCCCCGGCCGTCCGCGGGCCCACGGGCGGGTGACGGGAGTGAGCGGGATCGGCGGGCGGGCGGGCGAGGAGCCGCCGCAGCCCGCGATGTCACCATTGTTCAGCTGGGTGGCCAAGGTAGGCGGTGTCGGGGCTCGGACCGCGGGGCCGGAGCGGCGGCGGCGGGGTGGGGACCCGGTCCTTTCATTCATTAGTGTGCGCCGCGCGGCGGGCGGGGAGAGCGCGGCCGGGCGCCCGGACCCACGCGTGGCGGCGCCTCCGGGAGGGACTCGGTGCCCGCGGCCGGGGGCGTCTGTCTTTCCCCTGTGACCCCCATCCCCCGCCCTCAAGGGGCAGCTTCTGGGGTCTGCGTTTCAAGTGTTTTTACTTTCTGTGTCCGTAAAGTTTTAATTTCTAGAAGACTACAGCTTTCAGAATAACTGAGCGTTACAAATGCCAGGCGGTTCCACGCCCGCTAACGTCCAGGGGTCGGCGTGGGTTTCCAGGGTTCCTGCCAGCTGGGGAGCGCAGTGGGGTTCCTGGGACTCCGCCTGTGGGACCAGGTGTGTGAGCTCTCAGCTTTGAGGACCTGCTGGTCACTTGGGCTTCTCACCGCCGAAGACTTGGTTGGCCCCCGCTGACCCTCAGCGGGGCTGGCTTCCCCGGCTGGACAGGCTGAGAGGTCAGCTGGCAGCCCGTTAGCCAATTCTCTGACCCTTCACAAATAATAATTAGGTGGTGGTTGTGGATCTGGTTATGAGGCAAGGCTGTTCGAGTGTTCATCTGCTGGTTACATTTTTGTGAAATACCTGTTTGTGAGCAGATGTGGCCTCGCCTATAATTTAAATGATAACGGAGACACAGAATCCAGTAACACCATTTATTAGACAGGCATGTAATAACTTTCTGTCCCCGAGTCACATCCTGAAACACAGCTGGGGGTAACATGAGATGCCTTGCCAAAATTTTGAGCTATTATGTACTTTTGGATTGGAAAAAAGCGAATGACTGTGCCCTCATTTTAGAGTTTGAAGAATCATCTCTTATAAATAAAGTTAAATTATGAGAATATTACATAATTTAAGAAGTAGGAGTGTGTTGTCTAAATGTATTTTACTTATTCTAGATTGAGAATTTGGGTCCCTTTTGTGTACATGTACTGTAAGGCCAAAAGGAGGGAAAAACCAACAAATTGAGACTCATTGAGTTGTTTTAATCCAAAACTGGTAGGAAGTAAATTTTAAAGAATTTATGCTGGTCTGTGTGCGTGCGTGCGTGCGTGTGTGTGTGTGTGGGGGGCTTTATTGTTCCAGATCAGTTAATAAGGTATTCACTATAGCAGTGAGATACTTTTAAACAAAAGTAACTTTCTTATGAAGAGGACAGCAAAAACACCAGATCAAAAGCCTTATTTCAAAAAAGATCCAGGACCTTTATGAAGATTGGTCATCCTGCTCCAAAGAGGCCATGTACCTGAACTGTGTGCTGATAACTGATTTAAGTTCCAAATCATGTTATTCCAAAATTAATATTTAAACTACAGAGTAGCAATAGCAAAAAACTTAAATGTTTAAAGCAAATGCATCTGTACCTGTCGCATAATTCTTAAAAATGTGTTTATTTTACATTTTATTTTTGCTGTCTACTAGTTGTCTTAAATTATATTCTGAATTTTTTTTTTAAAGACAATGTCTTATCCTGTGAGACATTTTTTGGGGTGAGAGGTGGTTTTTTGAGACAGGGACTCACTGTGTAGCCCAGGCTGACCTCCAACTCATGAATCCTCCCAAGTGCTGCGATTACAGTCACCTGCCACCATGCCTGGCCTGACATTTTAGAATATGAAATTTTTATTCTTTTGAAAGTTCATTTCTTGGGATTATTGATGGTAAAAGTGACATTACATGGACACTGGTATGTGGTGAAAAGACAAGTTACTAACACACTTATGTAGTAGAGAATGCTCTAAAGATAGAGACAAAAGATGTAGATAAAACACCAAATGTGCATAATCTCAAAGTGAATTTACATCTGATTTTTAAATGGCTTTCAAGAACAAGCAAATGCATGCAAGCACATAACCCACACAAACACCTGCACATCCAGTTAGTCAGCTGATTCTTTTTCCATTTGACCTTTGCTACTATAGCTAACAGCTGGTAGGGGAAGAGAAGGGAGTGGGCGTCCAGTAGATGCAGATGGACACCTATACATGAATTTGTTTTTCAGTGATGCATTAATATTGCATGAATATTGAATGTGTAATTTCATGATGTAGGAATAAAGCCAAAAACAGGGAAGAGTTTTGTTTTAAAGACATTATCCATTAAATAAAAAGACATTAAATAAAAAGACATTACCCATTAAATAAAAAGACAAAGACTTTTTTGTTTTAATTGGCTATGATTTGGAACATTAGGTGTACCTTGCATTGCAAATTGGGCTGGGGCTTCATTAGTTTTTTTACTGGGGACACTTGTTTTTTTTTTTATAAGACTGCAAATAAAAATGAGCTTCTCAATCTTTGTGATTTTTTTATACCAAACCCACAGAAGTCTACAACAACACAGTGGATTTGAGTATATTTATACCTCCATGTGTATGCCAGTGAAACTAACGGTGGCAGAATTGCGGCTCACTTTCTGGATTTATTGATAAGATTGAGGCTGAGATTATTGCTAGTCAGTCAAGATAGTAGATTTTAAATGTATGTCAGTTCATCAGATAAAATGAAAAATGAGACCTGATTATCACCAGAGTTGCTGTTTCAAATCCATGTACAGTTTCATGTAATTTATGCTGTGTATGAAGCTGTGTTCCAGTGCTTATGTGTTTATTCAGCAAATGTTCATTGATTAACTTCTGTGTACCAGGCAGCACCCCAGCATCCACATCCTGGAGGAGCTGATTCACTTTGTACAGTACACCCCGCCCCCACTGCCCGCCGCATTGATTGCCCAGACTGTTCTCAAACTTATGGTCTCCCAGCCTCAGACTCCTGAATAATTGGAGTAACAAGTATGTGCCACCACGCCTGCCTAGATTTAGTCTTTTTAAAAATGTGCATAGTGGAGGTTTATAAGACAGATAGTTAAAAATGCATTTGGGAAGGAATATTTTTTTAAAATGAGTTATTGGTGGCCAATGAATGTTTTTATGTAAACACAAGTTTTCCGTACTTTGGCTTTGCCTAAAACACAGGTTTATAGCAATCTTTCACTCAGCATATCATCTCATAAACCTCTTCAAAACAGATGCTTATGGAGCACCTACTGGCTGCCAAATCCTCTTTGATAAACTACAAAGAAGTAGACTTGTTTCCTATTTTTACTGAGCCTACTTTCTACATGGGAGAGACAATGAAGCAACAAGCAAATAGAGAAACCACCCACTTTGAGATGCTGGTCAGCACTAGGAAGGGAGGGAAATAAGTGAGGTGGGGGCTCGGGTGGTGCAGGGTGGCGTTTCCTCCAAGCCGTGAGAGGGCCCTGGGTATACTCCAGAAGGAGCAGCAGGAAGATGCCTGGGTGATGGAGTACAGAGAGATGGGTCCAGAGCCAGGGAATCCGGACCAGGCCAGCACAGAATATATAGCATTGCATTTGTTTTTAAGTGCAGTGGGAAGCTGTTAGGTGTAAAAGAGGACAGCGTCAGATGATGTGCATTTTAGATGAACACAGAGAGCCCAATCGGGTTGCTGTTCTCTGAGCTTGGAGTTGAGTAGTGAGGGAAGAACCTGGGTCACTGCATCATTTTGTGTGTGTGTGTGTGTGTGTGTGTGTGTGTGTGTGTGTGTATTAGTTAATTTATTTTTAATGATACTGGGAAATGAACTCAGGACCTTCACACAAAGCCACCCCCTCAGCCTTTTTATTTCATATTTTGAGATACGATCTAAGTTGCTAAATTGCCCCGGCTGAACTAGTGCTTGTCATCCTCTTGTCTCAGTCTCCCAGAGTGCCAGGGTTGTAGTCATGTGTCACCATTCTTGGCTGTATCATCATTCTTTATCTTTTGAAATGATGGGACCAGATGGCTTTGTTACCTTCTCTGAGATGGATGCAGATGACCAAGTAACTAATACTGTGCTTCATCTATGCTGAGTGCAAGTGCAGCTTGTCCTTTGCTTAGCTTCTTCTGACCACAGCATTCAGGCACAGTCTTGTCCTGGCTCTGGGCTTATTTACTTTTGAGGTTTCTCACAGACTGGACTTGCCCACCTTGGGCATCTCACCAGTTGGATTTGCTGGTGCCTCTATTGACCATCTCACAGCACAGCAGCCTTCCTGTGAGGTGTGAATCTGTCCCCTGCTGATATTGATGTAGGCAACAATTCTGTTGTGTTGCTTCAAGTTGAGTGATGTTTATTTGTCCTTGAGTTGTGTCCTAGGTTAATGTAATGGGTTAAACATCTAAAAAGAGGTTTCTTGTGTAGACTCCTGACATTTAATGAAGAGGGAAGAACTTGCTGTCCTAGTCAAACTATCCATCCAAAGTGAAACGTTTGCTGCTTCCGCTTAGTAAGATTTTCCAGGACTGCCAGGAGGACTATCTAACTGGTAGTGGTCATCCTCTCTTTGCTTTTGGGAGCTCCACTTGGATTGAGTGCTAGTAACATGGGTGCAGGGTAGTTTGACTCCCAGTGGAGAACAAATAGGTGAAAACTCCACCTACACTGTAATAGAGCACAGCTCAAGACTGATCTCATAATGAGAAAAAAAGCGCTAATTAAAATATAATTACATCTTTTAGATTGCTTAAACTGATCTTAGCCTGTATGTGTTTGTGCCCTGGTCTTCCATTTGTGACCATCAGAACTCTTCCCATCCTTTATTCCTTTCCCCAGGCCTCTGATTAATCATTTGTTCATGGATTAATGTACTAAGCCGGGTGGGGAGTGATGGGAAGGAACAGGGTGTGTCAGGCAGTTGGAGTGATGCTTGCTGCGGCCTGGGGGCCTGTTAGGGGCACTGTAGTCAAGGTTGGTAAGGCTATAGGTAGGTCACTGTGTGGAGCAGCAGATGTGAGACTTGAATAGGTGAGTAGGATGCAGGCTGTGTGCAGCATGCATGCCCCTTTCAAAGAGCTGCCTTTTCATTCATGGGCTGTCAGGATTTTTTGGGACCATAGCTGGTGTCACCCCCAAATCTTCAAGCTACGTGGTTCATTCTATATGATGCCTTGTGTTGCAGTTATTTGTGTATTTTAGCATCTTTGCTAACCTTTAAACTCTATGAAAGTAGTTCAGCAGGTGTGGGATACAACCCAGTATCCTGCATTTCCAGCAAACTGCTAAGTGATTCCCAGTCTGCTGGTGACCATGTGTTGAGTGGCAATACATATATATCCTGTTATATGTATCATGGACATGGGAATTCTTTTTTGTTGTTGTTGTTGTTTATTTTTTTAAGGAACAAACCCCATTTCATTGTAGTCACTTGTGTCTCTTGGGAGGATAATAGTGGAGTTAGTGTCCCATGAAATGAAACTTTAAAAAAAAGAACCAAGATCTTGAAATTGGGAGTCTGGGAAACAGGAGTAGAAAGAAAAATTTGCACTGCATATTCTTGTACCCTCTTTTTTTTTTTTTTTTAAGAAATAATTGCATTCTTTATATATTAACTTCGGTTTAACAAATGAAAATAAGAGTCTTTCTTTTTCAGTGTATTTAACTTTGTCTAAAATACCATTAGAATATTATCACAGATTAGGAATCTAATTATATGAAAAATAGGCTATATTTTTTAGAGTAGTTTTAGGATCATAGCAAAACTGAATAGAATGTGAAGTTCCAATATTTTGTATTCCCTGCACGGCCTCCCCCGTGTCAGTGTCCCCTGTAGGAGGGCTGCATTGGTTACAGTTGATGGCACCATACTGACACTGAATTAGCACCCAAAGCCCATAGTTTACATTGGTGTTGAACACTTTAAGGATTTGAATGATCTATAATGACGGGTATCAGCTGTTGCAGTGTCATGTCGAATAGCTTCATTGCTCTCCAAATCCTCTCTGCTCCATCTGTTCATTCTTCTCTTCCCCTGAACCCTTGACAGCCACTGATTTTTTAAAAAACTGTTTCAAAAGTTAGCCTATGGAGAATGTCATGTAGGGATCATGTGGTATGTGGCCTTGGCTTGGCTTCAGTAATACACATTTAAGTTTCCTGTGTGTCTTTTCATAGCTTGATAGTTCATTTCTCTTTCTCTCTCTCTCTCTCTCTCTCTCTCTCTCTCTCTCTCTCTCTCTCTCTCTCTCTTCCCTTCCTCCTCCCCCTACCCCATATATATATGAATATATATATAAATATATATATAATTTTTAACTATACCTACCATATATATATGTATATAAAATTTTTTAAAGATAGTACTGGGGATGCAACCCAAGGCCTTCTCAGACTGAACGCCAGCCCTCTTTTTATTTTGAGACAATGGCTCACTAAACTGCCTAGGTAGGCAGCTTGAGGTCCTCATGCCTCAATCTCTAGAGCACTGAGATCATAAGCTTGTAACACCATGCCTAGTAATAGTTCACTTCTTTTTAGTACTGAATAATATTCCATTGCTTACATGTGCTGTGGATGATCCTTTCAGCTTTAGAAGGAAATCTTGGGTGCTTCCAGGTTTTGGCAGTTATCAATAAAGCTGCTGCAAATATCTGTACATACATAGGTTTTTATGTAGCAGTAATTTTTAACTCTTTTGAAAGATTACCAAGGAATTATTGCTAAAGCATATGGTAAGTGTATGCTTAGTTTTGTGAGAAACTACAAACTGTCTTCCAGAGTGTTATACTGCTTTGCATTCTTGTGAGTAGTAAATCAGAATTTCTGTTGCTCCACATGCTTGTTGACATTTGCTGATAGTTTTCTGGATTTTGGTCCTCATAGTAGGTGTATTAGTATTATCTCATGGTTGCTTTAATTTGCATTTTCGTAATAATGTAACGTGGAGTCTTCCTTTAGTTAACATTTTAAAATTTTTAGTTTATTAATACACAATTTGTAATAGCCAGATCTTGGAAACAACCTAAGTGCCCATCAACTGAGGAATGGATAAAAAAGTTGTGGCATTTTTATACAATGGAGTACTACTCAGCTATAAAGAATGATCACATCGAGATATTTATAAATAAATGGACACGACTTGAGACCATTCTCTTCAGTGAAATCAACCAAACTCACAAGGCTAAATACCATATAATCTCCCTAATATGAGATTTGATAAGAGTATATAAGACTTTATGGTAAGCATGAGGCCCCATCTCATAGCTTCGAAGTCTTTCAAAGTTTTAAATCATCAGTTGGAATGGTGTTATCCTGTTTTGTTTGACTATATCATACATGATGATATGAACAGCTGTTTTGAAGAAAACATTATGACAGCTA
>PVJX010014040.1:0-46012 GCA_004027295.1 Dolichotis patagonum
GTACAGCAGAACAGGCACTGACTGACTCCAGGGGTCCACTGGTACCCGCAGGTGGAGTTGGCCCTTTATGCCTGTGATCCACATCCTCAGACTCAACCAAACATAGATCAAAAGCATTCCAGGGAAAAGCATGTCTGTACTTACCATGTGCCGTGGTTTCTTATCTTTCTCTACCCAAGAGACAGTTACAGCTACTTACCCAGCGTTCCCATTGTGCTGGGTATTATAAGTAATCCAGACATGATTGTACAGATTCTATGCAAAAGGATTTAAGATTCCCCGATTTTCTTATGTCCCCCACAGGTACCACAGGATGACTCTATGTCTATTTTTTAAAACATACACTGATCACATTGGTCATCCCTTAGAAAAGGCAATACTGCTACCATTTACTTAACTGCTGTGAACTTTGGAATAATTATTTAGCCCTTTTAAGCTACTCTTCACGCTGCAACAAAATGAGATAATGCACATGAAATTCCTAGATACAGTGCCTGCCACAGAGTGAGCACTCAACATTGGTTGTGTTGTTTTGTTTTGTTTTGTTTTGTTTTGAGTCAGGGTCCTTTTATGTAGTTCAGGCTAGCCTTCAACTATGTAGCCCAGACTGGCCTCGAGCTGGTGGAGATCCTCCTGTGTCAACCTCTCAAGTGTTACAGGTGTGCACCACCATGCCCAGCTTTGTTGTGTGTATGTGTGTGTGCATGTGTGTGTGTGTGTATGTGTGTGTGTATGTGTGTGTGCATGTGTGTGTATGTGTGTGTATGTGTGTGTGTATGTGTGTGTGTATGTGTGTGTATGTGTGTATGTGTGTGTGTATGTGTGTATGTGTGTATGTGCATGTGTGTGTGTGTAGTAGCAAGGGTCAAACCCAGGGGTACTTGAGGGCTGAGAAGCATCTTCAATCTTTTTTACTCCAAGACAAGGTCTTATCAAGTTGCCCAAAAAAGACCTAAACTTGAGATCCTCTGCCTCAGCCTCCCCCAAAGCTGCGATTACGATCATGTACACCTGGCTCACTCTACTTATTATCGTTATTGCTAAGTAAACTGTACTTTGCTTTATAAACTAAGAAATTAACCAAATAAAATAAAATACCTAATGTTAAGATGAGATCTCCAACCCAAAACACAAAATAACAATCTTAAGGACCCTTAATGCTAACTTCAGAGCCCCCTTGCCTGTCTTCATTTTCACTTATACTCAACTGCTAATTACAAGTTAGTGTTAAATAGCTCATAAAAGTTTCTTAAAAATCACAGGGCATTAAATGCCTATCCTATTAACAAGAGGATTCTTGATCCCTTCCTATCATGCCATGGGTTCCAAGGCTGAGTTGTTCTTCTGACTCTACTGCTCAAGATGCCTCCTTTATAAATGGACTCACTTTTTAACAGTTGCTATATTCTTGTCCCCTTTAAACCACTGACAAAGCACAAAATAACACTTAAATGAATTTCAGTGAAAAGTGAACTAAATTTCTAAAGGAAGACATCAAAAGTACACATCAAAGAGAAAAGAAACCACACTCAAGCTTCTGTATAATCAAACAACAAAAGCAGAAGATACCTGGCTGTGTAGAAGATGCCCATTTAAGAAAGGATGACTGTCAACAAGAGGAAAGGCCAGCAGAAGGGCAGATTGAGGTCAGGATGTAAACAGGTCATTCACAAAGAAATAAATACAAACAACTGTAAACACAAGGACAAAATCTTACTAAATCACAGCAGTCGGGGATCACAACCACCCAGAGCTGGAGTTTGCAGGATCACTTGCTACTTTTACTTCATAATTACTTTAGGAAAGTAATTTACATCTCCGTATTTCAAAAGGCTTGATTTTTAGAAGACCACCGCGTGCGGGGCATAGAAGAGGCAGTATGACAAGTACACACAGCCCCAGACTTATCGATGGTGCCACTTAGGGTATTCGGCCTTACCACAGTGTAAAGCCAACTCATGCTCAGTAGAAACTACTTGGATTCTCAACTTTTATCTTTCCCAGGATAATGATACTTGGCACAATACTCTCTTGAGATGTTGAGTGGCAGTGATGAATCTAGTTCCATCAGCCACAAAATCACACAGGGAAGCAGCAGACACTTTACAGCAAACTGTGTTGCTTGGCTATAATGGTCATGGTAAGGGTGTTAACTGCGTTTGCCACTCACAGTGGGTTTATCAGATACAACCCTGTCCTAAGGGAAGAACCACCTGTACTTGCCCTTTCACACCCGGACCTTTGTTGATTCCTTCTGGTCTTTTAGGATAAGGAGTACATCACTGAATAGCCCTGAAACTGTGTCCATCCCTAAGTGATTTTCCTGTTCTCACTTTCACAAGTGAATATTACCCTTTTAAGAAGCTACAAATCTTGGCAGATTCATAAGTGCCACGCTACACTCAGACGTGACTCAAAGATCATAATTAAAAAGTACTTAGTTAAAACAACCACAATTTTGCTTCAGAACAAGGCATAAAATGATTTAAAATTTAAAAATAACTGATGTTGCCTTTCACCAATATACATTCAAGCAGGTCTGCATCAAGGTTATAGGTTATTCTTAAATTTATCACTCAAATTTCAATATTTTAAGTGAAGGATCGACTTTAAAAAAAAAACCTCTTTAAAAAATAAAGTAGCAGTCCAGGGATATAGTTCAGGGGCAGAGCACCTGCCTGGCAAGAGCAAGGTTCTGAGTTCAATTCCTGATACCAAAAAAGGGAAGGGGGATTTAGCTCAGCAGCATAAGCACCTGCCTGGTAAGCGCAAGGTCATGAGTTCAATCCCTGGTACCAAATAAATAAATAAATAAATAAAAATTAATAAAGTAACATGGGACACTGTGAGAGCATTGGCTGAGAGGCAGTCACAAAAAATCTCCAGTTCTGCCACTGTTCAATTAGATGACTTTGGAGCAAGACACTTTTAAGTTCTTTACCTTTGTTCCTAAAATGGGAATAATATATGTCTTATCTATATATATATATAAAATAGGCTTGTTACAGTTTCAACTGAACTAATGCATCTAGAAATCTTACCCACATTAAGAAATTCCATAATAAGCAATACATGTGTTCCTTGCTACCAATTCAGTGTCAATTTTCCTAGACATGTAAATACATTTATGTAAGCTATACATGTAGATATCATAAACTTTTAAAATATGAATACTTATTCTTCTCACAAACCCTGTCATGTTCTCTCCCAGAGGCAGAGACATCTGTGAATCTTACCCTCTTACCCTCACCAAGCATGCTGGCAGTTCTCTGGCAGGTAATTAAGCAATGAAAATAAAATAATGAAAGCAACCCATTAATTTCTTCACAAAACAACTTCAAGGCTCATTGCTATACATATAATTTCGATTATTAGGAAGAACCCTGGGGAAGGCCCTAAATATGGCATCAAAGGGAACTACCTACACCACTTGCCAAGACTGCTTTACCCAGTGATTCCAACGTTCTCTGATTAACAGGAATAAATTATATCACACCGTCAACTCCAATTTGTTGAGCACCCAGGGCTGAGAATTGGGCTCAGACTACAAACAGCGAAAATAAAAATTAAAAACTTGAACCTATTGCATAAGCTCATTTCTCAGGCCTCCAAAGCCCCCTGCTGCCAAGTGCTCAACCACTAACCAATGCTGACTGTGAGAACTCCTGTAGAGAATTTACAGCAGGTTATGAATCTGCTCTATAATCTTCTAAGATGCTGCTGTGCCACAGTATTGCTTACTGATTAAGGTCCTCCACATAGGAAGACACATCAGTCTGTAACTGCAGTTACTTTTGAAATAATTATTGAATAACTCCTTTATGCCAGCCAGCCACTTTACACTGTGTTTAAAAAACAAACATAAGACATGAAAACTATTATAGTACAACAAGAGGTCTACTTTTTACAGGAGCCTAAGGAGAAATTCAGAAAACTCTTAACTTTGTGGGGTAGGTTGGGGGGAGACCTAAGAAGCCCAGACACTTTGAAGGATGAGTAGATGCAGAGGGTGGGCATGGCCAGTAGGAAAGCTTTCTCTGGGCACTTTCAAAGATAAAGAAAGGCACACACATGGGGCAAGTACTCTGGTGGGGACTGTGTAAATGAAGGCGTAGCATCTCAGAAGAGCATGCGTGTCACCTGGGAGCAGAGTCTTCACATAACTATTTTTGCAGAAGAAAGCAATAAATTCCGCCTCTTAAATAATCTCTTACTTTGGAAAACTTATCCCCAAAAAAGGATCTTTTAATTCGATGGTTTACAAAAAAGCATTGATTTGAATTTGTTTATTTGTTTTACAGTACTGGGAACTGGACCTAGGACCTCTGCATTGAGCCCTCTTTCATTCTGAGACAGGGTCTCACTAAATTGCTTAGATTGGGCTTAAATTTACAATCCTCTTGCCTCAGCCTCCTGGGGTGCTGGAATTATAAGCATGTGCCACCATGCCCAGCTATGAAATACTTTTTAAGAACTAAACGTTTGAATTTAAAATAAATCAGAAAGTTCTGTACCAAAAAAAATAAATCAGAAAGGGCCTAGAAATGTCAGAAGTGAATTTCTTACTAACACTTTGATTTAAAGTAGTTAAACGAGATCACAGTTTCAAGCTGCTGTGTATGATGGCTCCTTAGTTGTGTTTATTCAGCTGTGGTGCACTCTGATCGCTGAGCCATGAAGTTGGTAGAGTCTGGCCGACTCCTGTTGATTGGATCTGGGTGGGCTTCACTTTCTACTTTCTTGGGAAAAATGAGCAGGCATATGTTTATTAATTCATTTGATGCCTAAAATCACAGATTTATTTCATTTGGTTAGGGCCCTGAAACATAATTCAGGTCACATCTCAAATTTTTCTGTAACTTTTAAATTAAGTTCAAATGTCTTTTATTTTATACTTACTTTTATAATCACCAAAATGGTAAAATGCCACTTTTCTTACAAACGTTGGTTTAGTCATATCTCTGTGGACTCAATTTAGAAAACAAGCAGAAGGCCAGGTGTAATGGTACACACCCATAATCCCAGAGCTGGGGAGGCAGGAGGATCACTGTGAGTTCAAGACTAGCCTAGACTACACAGTGAGACCTTGTCTCAAAAAAAAAAAAAAAAAAAAAAAAAAGGCAGAAGACAAGATCTAACATTGCTTTCTATGGGCTCATTCATCCCCTGCTCCAAATCAGAATGAGCACGATACAGTTACAATAACAACACATCTTTGAGTCTGAGATGGCCAATGCAAGCTGTAATATTAGCAAAGCTACAGTATCAAACCGTTGTGCTCTTAACCAAAACTGAGCATGGGAAGCACTTCTATTTCCAATTTGCTTCTGTTGGCCTGAAAACACACAAACAAATCCAGCATCTGGCTGCAGCCAGAGAATCTTTTCAAGGCAGGGAGAGGTTTTCAGCCAAACAATATGTGAAAGGAAAATTGTTCCATATGTGCACCTTTAACTTTTAATCCCATGTTTCTTAGTAAAAATGCTCCAGCATAACGGTATTTGAGCAAGAAGTGAGAGGGGCTGCTAAGAGGCTGAAAGCAATAAAGAAACACCAAGAGTATTTTTTTTTAAGAAAGAAAGAAAGATCATGAAGCAAACAAACAAACAAACAAAAAACCCCAACGACAACAATAAAACGGAAAAAAAACAATAGTGATATAGGATTGCAAGCCAAGATGATAGGAATTTAACAATGATTGTTATATTGCATATTATTATCTTCAAAATAGTTGGTCAGGTCACCAGATACAGGCATGCAACACTGGTCACACAATGTAATTTCCCTTTAAGAAGTTTCTTTCTCTTTTACTATATCTAATGTAACTTTTGGATCTTACTCTTAGTTTCCCACATCAGCAAGACAACAACAGTGTTCACACACTAAAGATATCTTCAATAGGAAGATAGCCAAGTGAGGTGGCGCAAGTCTATATAATCCTAGCACTCCAAGAGCCTGAGGCAAGAGGGTCACAAATTCAAACCCAGCCTGGATAATTCAGTGATTTTAGGAGACCCTACCATAATATTAAAAATGGAGCAGCAATGTCCTGGGTTCAATCGCTAGTACCACAAAAAAAAAAAAAAAAAAAAAAAAAAAAAAAAAAAAAAAAAAAAAAAAAAAAAAAAAAAAAAAAAAAAAAAAAAAAGAAAGAAAGAAAGAAAGAAAAGAAAAAAAAGACGAAAACAAAGATGAAGACAATGACAAAGAAGAAAAAAAAAGTAGAAAGACACCCCACTATATGCCTTATTGTCCTTTCCTCAAACTATTATCTTGAATCATAAGAAATTACAATTTTTGTAGATGAAAAGTATCTAAATACCAACTATTTCATATAGTTCAACTAACTACTACAAAATTTTGCAGAATAATGGGCAATTTTGTCACATTCTTTTATTGTTAGTGATGAACTAGTTTTATGCTTTTAGCACTTTGAAAGGCATTTGGAAAGAATATCAAAACTCAACTACAGAAAGTTTACCATTGTCTTTTTAACAGTTACAAAGACAGCTACATCAACCTCCTCAGATGTTTCCTTAACAGTTACTTAGGAAACATCTGCTTTTTTTTGGTTTTCTCAAGATTCTCAAATTGTCACCAATAGTTCCCAGAGGACACATTGGTCTACAGGGAGGAAGAAAAGAGGAAAAGGAGGGAGAATGCTGGATTCCTATAGGACAGGGAAGGGTTAATGAGAAATTCAAGGCACAGCTTTATTCCCAGGATTCAGTTTCCTCATCTTAAAGGAAAGCTCTGTATTAAGTGACCTCTAAAAGTTCTTCCTTGGCTATAGCGCTAACAATTTATTGGAATTTGCTAACAGGCTTTATTCTACCTATATTCACTTGCATTTGATATCCTGGTTCTCAACTCATAAATGATTTACAGTCTGTAAGAATAGCCATTAACTGTCATTGGAGCTCAACCAAAATTAAAAACCCAGCCCCATTCACTATACATAGCACAAGCTTTTGCAGAGGCACTTTGCTTGCCTGCCACACATTCTGAACTTCTGCTGTGCTGCGGCTCAACCACACGTTCACTTCGGTGCTCCTTCTGATGGGAATCTCCACGGTTGGAGAGATCCTACAAAGGAAACAGTCTGAAGGTTCTGATGCTTGCCTGAAATGCCCTGTACATCTCAAGTCAGACTTTAAGCTCTTGGTTCACTGCAATTTTTAAAACAAGTACATTTTTCACACACCCATACTCCCATGTTTTAATTGTTCAGATTTTTAAAGGATTCTGAAAGGCATACCAAAAAAAGTTTTAATGGTTTCTTCTGTCAAAATACAAGAAAAATAAATAATTTTTTCCAATTCAAATCAGATTGCAAATTGGCAGACTCAGCTCATAAACATGTTTATGTGACCCACATGGTATTTTTCAAATATTTGATTTTATGTTGCCAAAAATTTCAGATGGAGAAATTTCACTTCAAATTCTGAATGTGCATCTTCTCTTGCAAAACTGAAAACTGCACACCATTTCTCTAGGTAAAGGCAAGAGGTAGAGTCACAGCAATTTAACTGAAGAACATGAAAGTTTTCTATTTCTGGTACTTTTTAAAATCTGCCAAAAATAAGCTAACCAAACACAGTCATGCCCACCCATAATGTGCCCACTACAGCATTCACAGGTATAGTGAGGCTGACCAAGGAAGACCAAATTCAAGGCTAGCCTGGTCTACTGAGTGAGACATTATCTCAAAATTAAAATAAATCTAAAAGGCTGAGAAGTAGCTCGGTGGTAGAGTGCTTACCTAGCACATGTAAAGACTCTGAGTTTAATACACAGTACCACGAAAATAAAAGAACAAAAACCAAAGCAAAAAATAAGTTAAATAATAAAGCTCACTTTGATCAAAGATGGTTTTAATCTGTCTCCCTTACTATTTTACATACCATCAGTAGTAATTTAATTCAGAAACAGTTTACCAAAATTCCTTGATAAACCACTGATCATTAATTATTTTAAAGAAAACATATAAACAAGTTTCTATTATTAATGAATGGCAACATAAAATTAAACATTTTTCTAACTGTAATAAAGTATAAGCATTGAGACCTAGATTACATAGTTTATTTTCTTTCCGTTACTGCTAGATATAAACCTGATGTATGACAAAGGCATCTGAACATCTATAAACTTAATGTTTTTTAAAATTCTGCTTTTTTAATACTAATCTTGTACCCTCTTTGCTGAAACTAGGTGCTATATTTGGTTAATCAGGTCAGAGTCATTCTAGAAGTCTTCACATTATCTTGTCTCTGCCCTGCATGAAAAGGACTCCACATCCAATTTGATGAGACATCATTGTCAGTCTCATTCTTAGACCTACCCCAGACCAAATGCCTGTCATATGTAGACAAGACTCATTTCTTGGGAGGACTATCTGCAAAAATGGCACGGATCTTGATATTGTGGTAGCATTAATATATAGGATAATACTACACGTTGGATCTCAAGTGTCCCCTGAAAGCCCCTGTGTTAAATAAAAATGTAGTCCCCAGTTAGCAATACTGGAAATGGTGCAGGAGTGAGGCCCAGTGGGACACTTCATGTCACTGGGGCAGCGCCCTTGAGGAGAAGAGTATCGCCCTTGGTGCTTCCTCTCCCTTTGCTTCCCATACATATGAGCTCTGCTTTCCTACACACTCCCCACCGTGGTGGACTGTCTTTTCACAGGCCCAAAGACAACTGGGTCAACTGATCATGCATATAAGAAGCTCCAAAACTGAGAGCCAAAATGAACTTTGTCTCTTAATAAGTAGATTGCCTTAGGTATTTGCTACAGTAATGGAATGCTAACACAGGGGTGCTATCCAAACATTCACTATCTCCACTAACCCTAGAATAAAGTAAACAAGGCTAAAATGCAAAACAGATGATGAGATTTAAAGATATTTCCTGTCTCCCAGAAACACAGTTAACAAAAGACTAACCAAGCCCAATGTGCAGACTCTATTGGAGACATGATCATGTTTAAAAAAACAAAAACAGAATCCTACTGCAGCAGAAAGCTTGCCGTGGTCCAGAAGGCTGCTAATACAACTCTTCTTCAAATGCACATGATCTTTTTCAATCAAGAAAACAGCTTAGCCAAGTCCTAGGAATATTTTGGATGATACAAAATTCTTTAATCATCACAAATCCATTTCCTTAAGTCCTGGATCCTAAGTATAGTGTTCCAAGTTTGGAATTTATATATTCTGCACTCTGTCATTAGAAACAGTATTATTATTAGCTCCTAAATTCAATGGCAAAAGCACAGCTACAATTCTTGCTTTATGTTGTAAGAAATACTCTGTTAATATCAGTGATGCAAATATTTCCTTCAAGGTATCCATATGATTAAAATGTTCCTGGTACAAGGGCTTCCTTTTTACGAACCAAAATACAGAAAACAAACAGGCATTTCCTATGTACGCTCTACCAGAAACATACATAAAGTCTCAGCCCAACAGCCAAAATTTTGTAAGTAACTCCATTACACTGTCAATGACAAAAACACTTCTCCCAATAAGAGTATTTATAATACTGTGGTTAGAGTTAGGCATAACATCTCCATTTCCAAGATCATAAGAATCTGCCTTTTTAAAAAGTGAGGCAGGAATGACTGTAAGTTTTAATTCAGTGAATCTGTAGGTCTGGCAGGCATGGCACACAGAGAGCTCTAAATACCTGATGAGAGCTCAAATCAAGCTCCTTCTCTCTGGAGCTAAGTTCCTGTTTGCTAAGAGACTAGGCTAAAACATCATCCTCTTTCTTTTTACCTTTTAAAGTTTCCATGATGCTACAGCACTGCTGGCACTCAATAAGCTCAATGGTAAATACTGAATATGCATAGTGTTTAGTAAGTGTTTTAAAATATGAAGAAGCCCAAAGCCCAAACCCAAAACACAGGTAAGCAAGGTCTGGCACAGGAATTGTTCTGTCTTGGAGTTCAAACCTGGCTTTTTATTACTACAATGATGGTAACGAAGCAGTTCAAGCACACAGACCACCACACATCCACAAATACTCATTACCTATCTCTGCTAAATCATACCTTTTACATCCATATGTTTCACTTTCTTTTTTTAATTACAGATGACTTTGAAGATGACTGGTTACCTCTCCAGGTCAACACCCTAGCTCTCAACAAAAGAGATGGTGCCTGGGACTTACTCTAAAACAATCTGAGGAGGGGCAGGAGGCTTGAGACAGGGGAAATAAGACGATGTAAGAATTGGCCATGAATTGATAACTGGCCTGGATGATGAGATTGAAGGGCTCAGTATACCATTCTCCATTGTTATATACGTTTGGAATTTCAATTAAAGTTTTTCAAGGCAGGGGAACAGACTGAATATCTCTACACTAAAATCATGCTATATATCATAGTAGCTACGAGCCCCATGTGGCTGTTTAAGTATAAATTCATTAAAATTCCTTATTTACTTATCTACTTATTGGAGGGTCTCATGCATGCCCAGCAAGTGTTCTACCAGTGGGCTACATCCCTAGCCCAAAATTAAACACAATAAAAATTTCAGTTCCACAGCTTCATCAGTTACATTTCAAGGGTTCATTAGTTACCAATGGGTACCATATTGAAGAACATGTAGCATCATTACAGAAGGATACATGGCAACACTGCTCTGGATCCCAGGCTGGAATCTCCATTTCAAAAGCATTTGGAAAGGGTATAATCAACACTCAGAAGACTTGACCTTGAGATCACAACTATCTACTTTGGGCTGCCTGAGTCCTGATCCATCAAAGAGGGTCTGAAGGTGTTGGGTCAAAAACAGTACCTAACTAAAGATGAACTTTCACCCACTGACATCTAATCAAATGAAAAACACATGGACAATCACACAATTTCAAGTAGAAAATCACTAACATGTGTAGAATACAATGACTAAGTCACAAAACCAATGTGCAAGTTAACAATAACACTCCTAAAATACATTTAAAAACAAAAATGAAAAAAAAAAACTGAAAAGGACTCCAGTTTTAGATTAAGAAGCAGAGAAATCGCGTTTCAACTTTCAAATTGTCTTCTACTTCCTTTACTTGGAATAGAAAAATAAATTTTACTTGCTCTTTTAACACTTA
Source organism: Dolichotis patagonum (assembly GCA_004027295.1). Taxonomy (NCBI): domain Eukaryota; kingdom Metazoa; phylum Chordata; class Mammalia; order Rodentia; family Caviidae; genus Dolichotis; species Dolichotis patagonum. The sequence goes on from PVJX010014040.1 coordinate 11,104, forward strand.
ATTTTCTCATGGTTAATATTACAATTGAATGATGGAAAACTGGCCAAGGATGATAGCTAGAATATACCAGTTAGGCCAAGCAGCCAAGACACTTGAATGAATGCAAAAATCTTACCAGGCTAACAACCAAGACTGTTGTTTTCATTTACATATGAGATGGATTCTTATACCCAGATACAGTGAGTATAGAGAATCTCAAAGAAAAAATTTAATTTTTTTTTTTTTTGAGACAATGTCTCACTGTATAATCCAGCTCTTTAACTCACTATAGAGACCAGGCTGGCCTCAAACTCAATGCCATCTTCCTGTCTCTGCCTCCCAAGTGCTGGGATTTCAGTAATGCACCACCATGCCTGGCTCAAAGAAAAAATTAAAAGACAATCTTGCCTTCCCAAAATGAGATTATTCTGTATCGAGAATCATATTTCCATTTATCGTAGAATAATCTAAGAGAAACTGACTAAACAGGTCCTATTTCTAGCAATCTTTTATCATTAAATCTGTTATCAGAAAAAAAAAAGATTATCATTTACATCATGGTATAAGAAAAGTTAAATAAACCAAGTGAGATATCAGCCTCTCAAACCAGGCCAAATCAAAACTTCTCACTCCTTTTCCCCCCAGTTATGTATGTGAGGAGAGTGCACACCCACAGCCTCCACCAAGGAACAAATGGATTGAACCAAAAAAACAAGAGAACAAAGGCTGAGAGGCATGGCTGTGTTATTAAATTTACACCCCTTTATCCAAGGCTGTTAGGAACAGGTGTTGTGCAATTTATCTTGCAAAGTATTTAAAGATTGGGATTTTAAAAACAATCATCAGATAGGCATTCACCAATTCTTTGACAACAGGCCAAGGTCTCTTCATCATAATGGTTGAGAGAAATTCCAATAAATGTGTCTTGCCAGCTTAAACCCACAGACATAATCTTGAATTTCCAGTTCCTTTAAAGTGAAGAATTTAAAAGTACTTTTATCGATGCAATCTGAGTACAGACTTTTTAGATTCTTACAATTTTTCTCTAACTCTATACAATTGTCTCACTTATACTAAATTCCCAGGTTTTATTTTAGCAGAATTCTCACCTTTACCAAATCTTTCCAAAACATTTAATTTAAAAATTGGTTGCTTTTCACATGTACATCTCATACATTTATAGAACACAAAATTGATTTATGCAAGTGTGAAGATTTCTATAACTGGCATAAGCAAGTTTGCAAACAGAAAACTTATCCATTAAGACAACTCTGTTGCAGGTATAGAAATGCATGTACGCCCCAAAATAAAATCAGTCCAGCAGTCAGAAACACTTGGAATGCTGTGGGTAGTCAGCACGTTTTACAGAGGGAATGGAGAGTGCAAATTAATCTGGCAGAGTCTGAAAACATTTCCTCCAGATTGTGATACAACTTTCCAAATCCTTCTGGTGTGCCCTTTTATCCTTGCCTTACACAAAAGGAATAAATGTCCAACAGTAAGCTGGAAGGAAAGAAAATTGGAAATCACCTTTTAATTACTCCTCAAATTTTATAGGAAGAACAGAGAAATGAAATGGGTCCCACCCTTTTGGAATACTGAGCCAAGTTCCAGACCCTATCCCACAGCAAAGCCAGTTCTGAACACCGGCAAGAAGAGTCAAATATTATTTTTCTGCCAATGCCAGAAGTCAAACACTATTGCAGTCCCAACATAGAAAGTCCTCAAGTATCAGACTGGGTAAAGCACCAGCATGACTGAGTTAAAACATGAGGTAGGAATGACCAACAAGTCTCGGTTAACTAAACCCTAACCTAAAGGTTTCTTGTAAGATCTCTGAATCTTAATGATGGGGTGATCCATTTAATTTCGATTTCAACTTGAGGTGTGCTTGAGAAGAAACAGTCTTGACATCATCACTTCTGTATCATGTAGGCTGAGGCTCAATGTTTGTTGACTTCATGAACAGGAAATAGGAAAAGCCACTGAGGAAAGAAGTTCTTCAAGAAGGAGAACAATTGGCAACATTTAAAAACATCCACCCCCATTTTCCAATAGGCCTATAGAAATCTCCATTCTATGAAGTCAGAGTGGCACCACCCACCCACCCCACCCCCATCCACTTTTACTGGGATTAAAAATCCAATTTGTATGCAGGTTCTCCTCCATACAGCCTAAAAGCCAGCTTGGCAGCTGCAGTTAGGGACAGCAGACTATTAACAATCTCAATAGCTGAAGGCTTAATTTTCTGCCTTAAATTCACAAAATACCTTAGAATTTTAGTTTTGGAATGGACCAATTTGACTTGAAATCTCAGAGATAAAACTGTGCTCCATCTTCAAGGTATCGAACTTTTCCTGGGAGAGTAATGATCAAAACTGCAAGAAACTGATCAAGGCTAGAAAAACTCTGAAAGGTGAATGGAGAAACTATCAAATTGCTGCAAGAGTCCAGGGCACTAGTTTTAGACTGCCCGTGCACACTACAGAAATCAAACCAAATGATGCAAAGACTGCAGATCCTCAAATTCCTCTACATTAATTAAGGTTGTTTCAGGAATTAACTTATTTTCCCACTCTACACAGGCAGTACAAGCTCAAAATTTTCTGTTTTCAAAGCATTTTAAACTTCAGCCCAAGTTCATAGCTCATACATCAAAACCAAAACCAGAGTGTTCCCATTTACTCTGTATCTAGTTCCTAGAATATAAAAATGTAACTGACTTGAATAAATTTTAAAAGTTACAAAGTACATACTGTAAACTCAAAAGCAAGCCCTGCTATGCTAAGGAATATAATTCTATTTCCAAGACCCAGAAATGGAAATTATGCAAAAATTTAGGTGATACGTGCAATTTTTCCCTTTTGAATGCAGTTTTTATAAAACTTTGAAGTCCTCTGTTCAACCAATAGTGTTGAAAACCTCATAGGTGGTCAGTTTATTTTGAGTATTTTTTAACATCTAAAATAGCTTCATAATCCTTTATTTATATAAGGTTAAAAAAAAGCTCTTAGCCAGAAAGCAAGCTGTTCTTCATCCACATTTGCCCAAAACCCAAGGGCTTGCAATATGGACTTGTGTACATGCAGTTACTTTGAGGCGTAATCAAGGGAAAAAGGAATGGGGACAGGGAAAAGGGAACTACAAGGAGGGAAACTCATTCTTAAGGTGATCACCTTAAGCTAATCAGCCCCTTGGGCTGCACCTGGGTCCATTTGGGACCCTCAGAACTTAGTCTACACTATCTACTGTAGTGATAGGAAGCATTTATCCACAGCACCATTAGTCAAAGGCTATTCTACAGGATGACAACTTCTATACATACAGAGGTCAGAAGGGCTAAGCAAATACGCCTAGGGCCAGAAGTGGAGCTGTGAGGTCCATGAGTACCTGAAGTCCACACAGCAATAGCTGGAATAAAATGGTAAGCTGTAAGGATGTGGGGCATGAATGGTATTCAAGTCTTACCCAGTGGACCTAAAGGATTTTCACTCCTTCAGTCTAAAGTTCATAGCGGGAGGGGACACAAGAGTCCCCTCCAGTAAGTCTGGCAGTAGACTAAGAATGCATGAATGGGCCAAGGGCTGGCAGAACAAACTATTCATGAAATGAGGCTATATCTGTTTTTCACTGTTCACAACTATATTGGCTAATTCCTCTTTGTTTGAAAAAGAAAACAAAGCTGGGTGGGACAGAGCGCTTGGTGCGTCAGTGTGACACAAGAGTACAACCACCAGTGTAAGAATTTTTTAAAGTTGACAGAAGCCCAGATGGAGGATGGAGTATCTAGACCAGAAAGTAGAGAGCCTGTGCTTGAAGTACAGTACACAGAAGAACTGCTTAGTTTCTGTCAGGGTGTATAGGGTGGCAGTCTGGGTTTGAACCCAGTTTTCCGAAAAAAGCCTTTATTATTTTAACATCTCTTTCCCCTGCATAATATTTTCTTTTCTTTTAAGACAGGATCTCAATTCGCTGGCCTCAAATTTGGAATCCTGCTTCAGTTTCAGTAGCTAGAATTACAGACACATGCCACCACACCTGGCTAGATAACTTTCACTGGGGACCAATGCTGTAGGTATCAGTGTAAACCCTATGTGTATACTAACTCATTCAAACTGTAACTCTGCAAAGCTGGCGCTGTTACTGTCTTACAGATGAGAGAAGTAACTGCCTGAGGTCTCAGAGCTTGCTACATGGCAGAGCTGATACTCCAACTCCAGAGGTTTCATTCTTAACCGAAACGCTGTGCACTGTTGCCTCTCAGCAGAGAGAAACAGCGGGAGATGGAAGGATGCCAGCTGAGGTGTCTGCACTAAGGCAGCAGGCCAAGGTCTGATTTGGAAGCATCCCAAGGGAAATAATTCCCTCAAGCAGCTTCAAGTCCTCTTGGCCTCACAATCAATTCCCAGAGAGTACAGTCCCAAGCTGGGGCCACCAGAGAGTAGCAAAGAAGGTCTTTCGGAAGGTCACCCCATCACCTATTTGGTGACAAAGCCACTGGCTGCTCATCATGGAGAACGACAGAAGCAATAGCATTTTGCCTTCAGTTCATTCTGGCTGCTGGTTCAGTGTCTCAATGTCTGTCTGTCTGTCTGTCTGTCTCTCTCTCACACACACACACATACACACACACACATATATACATATATATCTTTACCCTCCTCCTTCCTCTTCCTCTTCTTCCCCCTCCCACCTTCCTCTCCTCCTGTGTCCAGCTAGAATGAGAATCAGACAAATTGAGCAAAATCACTACAGACAGATAATTTTTTAAAGACAGGACTCGGGGTGTGGTTCAGAGGTAGTGCTTGCCTAGCTTATGCCTTGAGTTCAATCTTCAGCACCACAATCAATCATAAAAACCCTTAGCTTCATGAAGCAGTCCCTGACCAGGTCTACTTATTATCATCCAAAATTTTGCCTGCCTTTCCCTAGACAGGGGTTTACTTCCCCACCCCATGGCTCTCCAACTTACCAAGTTACTTACAGAGTCACTCTCTGCAAGATTAGGTAAATGGTTACCATTTACTTTTGACCAATGAATCTCAGCGCAAGTGACTCACACAAGTCAGTTCCAGGTTCAGCATTTCTTTTTCTTCTGCCACCAGACCGGCAATATCCAGACACAGCATGCTCGCTGAGCCTGCGTCCTAAAGTCAGTGCAACACAGGATAGAGCAGGCAAGATCCTTGAATAATAGACAAACCTTTGTCTTGTAAACCACCAAACCTCTGGGGCCAATTAATCCACTCAACATTATTCAGCCTCACTGATGGGAGATCTGAGCCTTTAGCTCCAAAGCCAAGCTTTCCCGCTACAAGGCTGAACAACTTAACATCTCACCTCCCTCTGTTCTTTTTCAGGTATTCTGCAAAAGGTGAAAGATTTGTGCAATCTGAAGAGAAACCAGAGTATTTTTTCCTGGTATTTTGAAAAGATAAACGGATATAATGGTCTCGATGGTAATTTGAATAGAATAAAAATCAAGATGCTACACTGTGTGGTGGCATATGCTTGTGATTCTAGCACCTGGGAGGCACAGGCAGAGGGATTACAAGTATGGACTCAGCCTGGGCAATTTAGTGAACCGGTAAGATCCTATCTCAAAATACAAAGTAAAAAGGGCTGGGGATGTAGCTCAGTGTGAACACCCTGAGGTCAGTATTCAGTACTAAAAAAAAAAAATAAAGTCAAGATACAGAGCAGGCTTTCTGTACACAAAAGCTTTTAGTCAAATCTTTTTAAATGTCAAAAGCAAATCAGAGTAACTTCTAATGGTCACTCTTAATGACATTTACAAAACTTGTAATGATACTCAAACACTGTACAAAGCAATAAAAAAAGTCTTAAGTTTTAAGGGAAGTGTCTTTTGATCCATTTTTTCCTACTCTTCTAGGATTCAATGGATTTTTAATCTCCTTCTTAAGCAACCCTGGCAGCAACTTGAAATCCAAGGTCTTACCAAGTCCAAGATGAGGACGCCATCCTTCCTGGGTGCCACTCATCAGGATTCAGTTGCTTTAGGTACTAAAAAGAATTTCTAGTTGTGCATCTTGAGCAAGGGCTCAATGCGTAAAACCAGACAGAGGAAGATTTACTGGCATGCGTCATCCATCACCAGGCCTCTCCTCCTTTTTCAGTGTCCTCCCTCAGGCTTCATTTTATCTATTCTTTGAGGGCTCACTTCTGGCAAGAAAGACATCAACTCCCTGGATCCTTTTTTATTCACCCTGTATGGTAATGAATCCTAAATTAGCAATCCGTAGATTTCCAGTATCATATGTTGATCAATTTCAAGAATCAAAGACATTTACAGACTGGGGGTAGAGGGTAGATAGGGCATAGAATATTTAACAGTAATATAGTGAATACAGGGCTGGGGGTGTTACACAATCGTTGAGTACCTGTCTGTTTAGCATGTGGAAGGACCTGCATTGGATCCTCCTTATGAAAGAAAGGAAGAGAAGCAAAGAAAAGGAAGAAAGATAGGCAAGAAAAGGATATACTACATGATCTGGACTTCGTCCTCCCAGCTCATGGCTGCCCACTCCGCTCACTTGCCCTCCTGCTTTCCCTGCCTCAACAGCTCTTTGCACTCACTGTTCCTGGCTATTCCACATTCACCCCTCCACTTGCTCTCCCTGCTCAGCTCATCACTTACTCATCCTTCAGCACCTGCACATAAAACTAAATGAGAAATATCTGACAGACAGATGGAAATCCAAGATAATCTATTGGTTTTTTTCAATTTCTAACCTAATATTACTGACTGTATTTCTATAAGAAAAAAACTACAAAGAAAATTGTATTTTTCCCAAAGGAATATTACTACTTAAAAACAAGAAGGCAAATTTTATGTATATTTTGATTTTATTGTCTGCAGTAATAGTAATAATCAGGCAAGGGGCCAAGATGCAGCTCAGCAGCACAGCACCTGCTTGGCAAGTGCCAAGGTCCTGGGTTCGAGTCTCAGTACCAAAAAAAAAAAAAGAAGAAGAGAATCAAGCAAGAACTAAACTTCCATTAGTGGAGGTTTGTTGTTTCTGTTTATTTGCTTTCATTTCTGGAACATGATATGCATCTCCTACTCTTGCACTTCAGTCTGTCCCCTCTCTCAACACGTCATACTCTACTCACAGGGTCAGGAGGAAGAGCAAATGTGTCTGTACAACTGGGCTGCCTGGATCCTTTGACTTGAGCAGTGTGTACTCACTGCCGCACACCCTAAAACAAAGAGTCTGGGGTGCTCTGGCTATGGTTTGATCAGGGGACAGATACCTGCTTTCTAACTCAGACCAGGCCTCAGATGAGGCAAACTGTATCATCAACCAAAAGGCCATCAGGTGTTCTTATGTTCACAGCACTGCAGCCAGCATGCCCTGGGGGAGTCAGAGCAGGCACTGTTCCTATTATGCTGTTGGGAGTCTTCTGTCAACCCAGATTTCATACATACATACACACACACACACACACACACACACACACACACACAGAGAGAGAGAGAGAGAGAGAGAGAGAGAGAGAGAGAGAGAGAGGATATCAGTTATACTGTAAAGTAGTTCTTCTTGGGGAAAAAGACAGAAGCTTTAGCTGTACTGGGTTCTTTGTTTAAATAGTAGTTCAGCTTTGCTGACCCTAGTTTGAGACAAATCTAGTCAAGCATATGAAAGACAGCATAATAAAATAAAATCCAGAAATAGCCTTGACGCCTTGATGTTTAAGTTCCTGTGGGGACAAACAGAAAACTCTGCTCCCAAGTCTAAACCCAAACAGCCTATCAGTGATGTATCATCCATGGATGTAAACATTTGTTTTGGGGGCAATCGAAGTAGGCCTTCCAAATCACGCCAACAGTGAAGTCCCCCAACCATTCATTCCTTAGTCTGGCCAGAGACACAGGGTGGCCCTAAACATCTGTTTCCTCCATTATGGGTGTTCCAATGGTCATACAAGGGTCTATTCAGCCACACAGCTTGGCTTTGAAGCAATAACTTATATAAAATGGATTATCCCTGCTGAAGTAAAACTCACAAATGTTGTTGGAAATACACTAGCAATTTAAAAGCTGTTATATTAGGATGATGGGATCTAGGTATTTGTGTTCTTTTAAGAAGTTAGTTGGGTCTATTTTTCACTGGAGTGTAAACATATTTTTAAAGATAATTTAAAAGATTTAAATAATTATTCTAGTGTCCACAAGATTTAAAAAGTGGGCATGGTGGTACATGCCTGTAATCCCAGCTGGGAAGTGGAGGCAGGAGGATCACCATGCGTTAGAGACTAGCCTGGCATACATATTACATAAGACCCTGCACCACAACGGAAAATTAAAAATACTTCTTGCATTTTTAATAATTACTTATAGAACCTCAATGTGTATAAGTTAGAGCACTGGCTAAACAGTTGTAATTTTTAAAAACTGTCTGCTACACATCAACCAATTCATTGTTGAGATGGCCCTTCCTGGGACCTTTTTCAGCTCCACTCACTGTGTGGAGGGCACATCAGTCAGAGCCCTCCATCTGCAGCCACACCCACAAGTCACAGAAACATCCATGTCCTAACCTGGGAATACAACACTCCACCGTCAGCACTTTCTCACACTGTGGGACAGACCAAGAACTGTGTTTAGGAATCATCTACAAGCCCCTTTACCTGACAGATATTTTAACGATTCAGAACTGTTTACTTAACAGGTGCCTAAGATCTTTCCTCCCTAGTTTATAAACTCTGCTGAAGTTGGTTATTTTCATACTTGAAGACACTAAATACTTCAGAAAATAAAAGCTCCTGTTAAGAAAGTGATTTCACTGCTGTATCCAACCAGCACCTAGAGTGGTGGCTGGCACATAGCAGATGCTCAACAAATGGTGTTAAATGAGCAAATGGTGAACCTAGTATTCTACTTCTTTTGGGTCAAAAGAGAAAGAAGCAATTAAATTCCTTGGAGGACAACACAGAAAAAGATCTCAACCACTGGAAAAGTTTAAACACACATTTGTTAGGAGCAAAGTAAGAAATACTGCACGGGAGAGGAAAATGAACCAAATGACCTCTGAAGTTCTTTCAACTTCTGGAACCTAAAATCTGACGAATAGCAGCCCACCTTAAGAGGGAGCACAACTACACAAAACCTAATTCTCTAGCAGAGTAATCACCACATACTGTCTAAAATAAAGTAGCTGCTCTGGGATCCAGATGCAAAAATGCCAATTCATCCAAAATGTAGGCAAATCCCTAGAGGAAAATGCTCCAACTAATCATCTATGGAAAGAACACACATGCTCCAAGGCCTTCTCAGGGCCAAGCCCTTGCCGGTACCAGCAGGGAAACTGAGAGCAAGGGATGAAAATTGCAAATGGAATAAAGAATGTCATATTAAATGAAGTTTTCACCTTGCAATCAATAACAGTCACTGAAGAAACACATATGAATTTAGCCTTGGGGTTTAAATGGCTCTAACCAAATATAGTCACAAGACAGAAAATATCACCTCTGACATATAAGCACATTTATGCCCTTAAATTGTTATATTTACCTTGAATATCACACTAAGAATTCTAAAATTGAGGGCAAGTCATTCAGATTTAATTTTTCTTCAATCTGGATGAGAGACCTAATTTATAAGTCAAGGAGCTATGTTTGTTTTCCTAAACAACTTTTTAAAAAAATTTAGCTAATTCCAAAGGAGTAAGTAGGGCATATTCACATATAAATCAACTTGGAGGATGCCTCCCAAAGACATCTTTCCTTTCTTTAATTCAAATCATAAAAAAGGGAACTGGAGAGACAAAGAATTCTAACACTAAAGACTTGTGTCCATCCCTGTGAGCAGGGTTTAGAGACTCTTGCATTCTCCAGAGTTGTTTTGAAGATGCAACTGCAGAGACTGCACTTAAGAGAGAAGCCTGGTGAACAAAGTTAAACAGTTCAACAATTCCTTGCAAATGTGATCACACATTTTTTTTCTGCAGCATACTAAACGATTTTTTTTTACTCTGTAGTCAATTCTCTGATGTCTGATCACTCGGACAACTCAGAACAAAAAAAATCTTGTTTTCACATTTTAAGTAATTTAATCCTAATTCTGGCAACAACAGGGGCTGTGCAGAAAGCAGTACCCTCCTTTGTACACATAGACTTTTTACAAAATCTCTATTACCTAAATGAGAAAGACCTTACACAAGAATTTCTTTGATAGCTGGGCGTGGTAGCATACACGTGTAATCCCAGTACTCTGGAAGCTGAGGCAGGATGATTGTAGCGAGTTTGAGATCAGCCTGCACAACATACCGAGTATAAGACCAGCCCAAACTATATAACAAGACACTGTCTGAAAAAAACCAAAACAAGGAAACAAAAAAATTCCTTGCGATTAAACTAACATCTGGCTGGCAGACCTAGTGTTAAATATGAGTACAGCCACACAACTAACCTTTAAATCCACATATTGTTCCTATTTAACTGACATATATGAACTAATATATAGAAAATGTGCAGCAAATTATTTCTTCCGCCAGTCTTCAAGAACACATCCGCAATAAGTGCTGCTAAAAGCAACACTCCTACACATAGAGTATGTGCGTTCCCAGGGGCTTGCCAGTGTATCTACAGCAGATATTGTTATTTTAGTTGTCTGAGTCTGCGTGCTGATAGTAAGTGGAGTTGTTAGGAGTAATAATTCGGCTAGATAAACTTCACCTCTATGAATCTCAGTTTCCTCACCAGAAAAACAGATTTGCCCACAGACCACGCAAACTCCCCCAGTGACAACAAGCGATGACCCCTAAATTGCAATAACACGATTTGTATACAAGTGGAAACCAGAATTTTTAAGTGGCTGCGTATAAAGGGCCTAGAAAGACCCACAGTTACACTCTGATACGACCATTACTTTCTGATGGTGCAAAAAGTCTTTGAAAAAACACTCTTGCATACCAAACCCAGCTACAAGTCTTCGAAGAAGGGACCTCAAACTTCCCGCTGGGCCAGGCTGGGGGACACAAAAGGCGAGAGAGAGTCTAGGGAGCACGGCGGCAAAAGGCAACGAGATGGAGAACTCAGACAGCTCTGCCGACCTGGGGATGCAAGCGCTTCCAGCATCTCCGCGAGACTTCGGTCTGCACCGGTGGAGTCTCTCAAGCCACCCCTACGCGAAGGGAAAGAAGGGACAGGGAGAGGCAGCTGCAAAGGGAAGGACCCAGCCCGAGGCGCCCGCAAAGCCGACGAGGCAAAAGTGGACTCCGAACACCGACAAAGAAAAAGAGAAAGGCAGAGGAGAACTCGCCTTCCCTGCGGCCTGGGTCCTTTCGATGGAGGGAGGCCGCCCCGCCCCACGGCCTCTCCCCAGAACGCGAGCAGCCCCAGAGCCCGTCCTCGCCCCGCAAGCAGCCGGCCGGACCCCGCGGCCCACGAGTAGGGCACCCCTCGCCTCTCGCGCCGGCGCGAGCCGCCCCACTCCCCCACGCCCCCGCCTGGCTCCCACCCACCGCCACAAGGGAGCCTTTAGAAACTTTTGTGTGGGGTGTGTGTGTGTGTGTGTGTGTGTGTGCGCGCGCGCGCGCGTGTCTGGGGCTTTGTCCCCATCCTGGGCAGGGCCAGGAAGCCCGGGCGGGAGCCTGAGGGTGTCCGGAATCTCACAATGCACCACGGAAACCACCACGGAAACCCCACCCTTCGACCCAAGCCTCCAGCCCTGCGACCCGGCGCCCTGACTCGCAATTCCCACGCTTTGATGGCCCTGGACGCCGGCCTCGCCTGTCACGCGGGAAACGGCGCGCGCGGGAACAGGGAGGCAGCTGGCAATCACTCTGGCTCCAAGGACCCTTTTCCAGGGAACACAAGGAGGGTCCCCTTCTCCTTCTCCGCAGCGGAGGGGCGCGGGCGGCCACAGCGCGGCACTCGGCCGGAGCGGAGCCTCAGGCTGCTCATCCAGAGCCGCAGACACGCGCCCCGAGCCGCGCTCACGCCCCTGCACGCACGCGAAGCCCACCCGCACTCACCGACGGCCTTCCCACAGCCACGGCCATCGCGGTGCCCAGGCGCTCCCCGCCGACACCCGCAGGACTCTCGCGCGCCTCCGTCACGGCTGCGCTACGTCCACACTCAGGTTTCGCGCGCGGCCCGCCGCATCTGCTCGGCGCGCCGCCGCCCTCCTATTTTATGGGCGCAACATGGCCTCCCGCCTGGGCGAAACCAAGTGCCTGCGCCGGGGAGGTGCAGGCTCGCTCCCGGTCCGACCGAGGATAACTGGAGTGGTTCCGAAGAGGTCCTCAGGCTTTCTCGTGGGGCTCGTGTTTCCAGAACTCTGTCACTCACCGACTAGTGACCCTCTCTTGAGCCACCAAGATGCTCCTGGCCTGAGCGCTGGCCACCACCCCCGCTCCGCTGCATGGTAGAGTCCGCATAAAAGCCGGTCCCGGGGCCCAGCCCGAGTCCCCGGCAAGCGGTGCGTAGCGGGTGGCCTGGCAGCTGGAGGGCGGGAGGAGCGAGGCCGGCGAGGACCGGGCGCGGGGACCGCGTGCAGGGGGACTGCGCTGCGGCTGGTACGCCCCTCCTGGAGGGCCCAGCGGCCAGACTAGGGGCGACCGAGGGGAACTGGACGGCCTCCGGGGAGGAGCTGTTTGGTCCACAAGTCCTCCCGCCGCCGACAGGGAGGCAGAGCAGATGCGACCCAGCCGCTGCCTGCTGAGGACCGCGGAGGAAGACGCCCCGCTGGGAAATACGGCGGGGAGGTGGAAGCCCTCGGGCGTGGCCGGAGAGGTCGCGCGTGGGCTCCGCGGTCTGCTGGGTACGGAAACCGACCCGAGGGCCCGGAGGGCTGGAGCGCAGTAGAGCAGCCCAGACCTGCCTCGTGCCAGCACCGGCGGGGCCGCGAGGTGGCTCCAGTGCTGCGGGTCCCCGCCGCCCACTCGGGCGGCAGAGAAAACCCACCACAGCCAGATCCCTGGGGACCGCTGCCAGACGGGGGCGGGGAGCCCGTTGGTTTGAAGCTCGCTCGGGGAGCGTGCTGAGGCTGCGCTCGGCCCACGGATTACCCCCGGGGAAACCCAGCCTGCTGAGTTGGGGCGCCTCCGAGTCTGACTGGAGACTTCAAACGCCTGGGTTCATGGAGACCTCGAGTTTGCCCCTTCCGTTAGTGCTGGGCTGGAGCGCGCCCCACTGCCTCGGGTGGGTGGACCAAGGGCTTCACCCTCCCCTACAGAACAAAGCAGGCCCAGCCAGGGAGGGCACCGCGAGGACAGTAGGATGAGAGGCGCCGAATTTCTGTCCCACAGACTTACAATCTTTTGAGAATAGGGACCACCATTTTATGCCAAACATGCAGTAGATGCTCAGTAAGTGTCAAGAGACTACATGTGGACCGGTGCTAAGCAAAGGGAGAGAGGACAGACAATACAGTACTCCCGTCTGTCGCTGTAATACGTGGACATGCTTTTCTCTCATAGACCAGACAGGGCACTGCCCTGGGATAAGTGGGCTCCCCACACCTCCAGCAAAATGTAAGGGCAGTTACAAAATGTCTTGGTCACTTCCCTCTTGCTGGGACAAATACGCTAACACCCACAACTTAAAGGAGGAGAGATTTATTTGGTTTATGTTTTTAGTCCATGGTGGGCTGGCTTCAGGGCCAAAGGGCCTGACACAGGGGCCAGGAGATGGAGAGAGAGAGATGGGCCGCCCAGGACTTGCCTTTTCCCTCGAAACCCTTGTCTCCCAACATCGAGTCAGCCACAGCACCCTATGCTTCACCTTGCATGAGCCCTTTGGGAGCATTTTTCATCTAAAACATGCGGCTTAGTTATATTAACGAGACCAGACTGTCGGATTTTATGTATGTATTTATAATTAATGTTGTAAACTCAGGTTATTAAATTATAACCTGGCGGATAGATGTGTTCGTTCTGATCACAAAAGTGTAAATCCATACAGTCCAACATATTTGCTCAAGAAAACCGATTTGTGACAAAAATCACTGATTATTCATTCATCTTTGAACCTGTGTGTGTGCACGTGTGCAGGTGCACATGCGCGTGCATGGTGCTGAGGATTGAACCTAGAAGCTCTACCACTAAATTACATCCCCAGCCCTTTGTATTTTTTGAGGTAGAGACTAAGTTACCTAGGCTAGGTTCAAACTTTAGAACCTCCAGTTTCAGCTTCCCAGAGTTTAGGATTCCGGTGTGTACCAACATAAAAAGTTTGAAATTAGTACCCCCACCTCTTTGGGAACAGGCAAGCATGTATAATAATAATACAACATAATTACTTTTAGCCAAAGGAGACCATTCCAATATGTCAGTAATATATGACCTTCAGCAAGTTACTTAACCTTTTAGTGCTTCAACCTGTCTCCCCTTCCTTCCCTTCCCCTCTCCCGTCTGCCCTCCCTTCTCCTCTCAAGTCTTCTTCCCTCTCTTCTCTCCTCTCCTCTCCTCCCCTGTCCTCTCTTCTCCTTTTCTCTCCCCTCCCCTTCTTCTCACTGGCTTTTTGAGACAGGGTCTCACTTTGTAGTTCTGGCTGGCCTTGAACTCACAGCAAACCCCCTGCCTCAGCCTCCTGAATGCAGGGGTTATAGACATACAATACCATACCTGGCTTGTTTTCTTTTTTTAGAATTTGTTTGAAAAGAGTTTCTCCCTAATAAAGTTGCTGAGACATTAGATTACTTTTTTTTTTTAACTAAATGCTCAGCACTATACTAGGAACTCAGAATTTAAAAATCAATATGCCACTAGTTCTGTGGAAGTTAGGGGTGGGAAGACAAGGTTGATCGCAGGCCTTTGCACTGATCTACATTCCCAGCCCTTTTTTAATTTTTCATTTTGAGACAGGGTCATCCTAAATTGCCCTGGCTGGACTTGAACTTGTGATCCTCATGCCTTAATCTCCCAGAATGCAGGGATTACAGGTGTAATCATGCCCAGTATGCCTTTAACAGCCAGTGTATAGTCTGCTGGGAGACAGACCTTTACTCAACTCTGATTAATATGCCAAATGCTAAAAAAAGAGACATGTGACTAAAGGAATTTTAGTAGGAAATGTTTAACCATGGAGGTGAAACAGAGGAAACAGCAAAGAAGAAACTCCAGGTATGGGAACAATGAGCAAAGACTAGGTCCAAGGATAAGGATGCTATGGGAAAAGTCCGTATCAGTAGAATGGCAAGAATGTGACACTTAAATGACACATTACCATCTATTAGCTTTGTGACACAATCAATCGGTCTTCTTTCATTCTTGTTTTTTTCCTATTGTACAATGAGGTAGCAGTGGTCCTTATGAAGGCCAACATCTGCTAGTAGTATCCATTTGCCTTTTAGTGGTGAGATTTTCCAATGAATACTCCACCTTGGGAGGAAAGAGTACTGTAAATGCCTGTTACAGAAGAAGTTCCTGAAGATTATTTCCATGAAGCCCTGGCTCTCAATCTGAGTGTGCTCAAGGAAACATAGTCAAACTAGCTAGTTGGGCGCTGCTCAATTGGAGTCTTGAGTAAAATGACAAGAAGACTACAAATTGTTAGCTTGTGCATTCCGTAATTTACTTTTTATTTTTAGGCTTATGTTACCTAGAGGTTGTTGTTTTGACATATAATTTTTTTTTAAAAGCGTGACTACAGTAAAGATAATGAATTGGAAAGGGATACAGTAGGAAAACGGGAGTAAATTAGAAGCCACTGGCACTTTTGGTTTGATTCTGAATCCCTTCTGCAATACTGTGTAAACATGTTCAGTAAAACAATTTTTGTTGATTTCATACTGTTTTGACTGGTTTTATTCTGTTTTATTTTCCTTGGTTTTATCCTCTTTAAAATAAAATTTATATATATATATATACACACACACAATTTGGGGGGGCAGTACAGAGAATGGAACCCAGGGTGCTCTACCACTGAGCTATATTCCCAGCCATTGTTATTATTTATTTAAGTTTTTGAAACAAAGCCTTGCTGGGTTGATGTGCTGTTGATTCTCTTGGAGAAGCTTGTTGTGCTGGCTTTCTGGTATGAAATCAGCTGTTCTCATCATTGGAGGAGTTCAGGACCTCGCTGTTGCTGAAAATGGCTGCTGTTCTTTTTGGAGGAGCTCTGATCCTTACTTTGAGTGTGACTTCCAATCTCCAGTACAGATCCCTCAGCCTGCTGGCGCAGATCCTTCACCCTGCTGGCACAGACCTTCTAGTTTCCACTGCTGACCTTTGGACCTTCCCAGTGCAGATTCATGAAACAGACTTGCATGAGACATTGTCATGAGCTCTAGGCCTCCAGCTGGACTCATGGAGGACATTACCATGGGCTCTAGGTCTTTAGCTGGACTCATGCAGGACATTGTCATGTCATCCTCAGCTGAATTCTTTGAGTCTCTAACATGAGGACAGATCTCCTATACTCTTTTGCATTTGACTCTTTGGGTGAATATTATAAAATACAAATTGCATGTTATGTATTAAATTGTTTGCCTAGTAAACCCTGACTACAACACCCATGCCAGCTTAATAAAGCATTTAAGAAAATAAGAAAAAAATAAAATAAATCAATTAAGAACATCCAAATGGGAGATGAAAAACTATCTCTGAGGATGACAAATTTACATGCAAAAACTCCTAAGGACTCCAACTGGAACATTAATAAATGAACTCAGCAAGATTACATGATACAAAATCAATAAATATCACTTGTATTTCTAGACACTTGCAGCATACTATAAAAACTGGAATTAAGTCCCTTTATAATACCAACAAAAAGAGTAAAATACTTAGGAATAATTTTTTTCAAAAAATGCATAGTATTCTTTAAAAATATTTATGAATTTTTTTAATGTGCTGTGATAGCACCCAGAGCCTCCTCATACATACTAAGTGCTCTCCCACTGAAAAACATTCCAGCCCAGAAAGATCTTTAAAAATCCAATTAAATAGAAACATATCTTATGCTCATGAATTGGAACAATTGGAACATTGTTAACAATTGGAACATTGTTAACATGGCAATAGTCTCTAAAACAATCTACAAACTAATACAGCCTCTATCAGAATCTCAGCTAACTTCTTTATAGAAACTGACAATCTGATTTCTAAATTCGTATGGAAATTCAGGGCCCCAAATATCAAAATTTAGAAAATATGCAGACCACTCCCAGATTTCACATTTCACTGTAAAGCAACAAAGAGAAAAATGGACAGACATGAAGATAATGGGCTAGAATTAAAACTCCTAAAATAAACCCAAGTCAACTGATTTTTCAACAGTGGTATTAAGATCATTTCTTCTTGACAAGTGGTGCTGGGTGATCACAGGCAAAAAATCCATGGTTAAAGCCAGAGTCTTCCTATCCAGCTGGTCTTTACATTATGTGCAGAACTTAACAATGGATCAAAGATTCAAAGATAAGAGCAAAAACTGTAAAATTCTTAAAAGAAAACAAGAATAAATCTTCATGATCTGGGGTTTGGCAATGGCTTTGACACCAAAAACACAAGAGCAGGACAAACTGATAGCTTGTATCAAAATGTAAAACTTTATGTTTCAAAGTACACTTATCAAGAAAGTGAGGCAACAATTTATACAATAGAAGAAAACATTTGTAAATCATATATGCCAGAGGGACTTGTACCTAGGATATATGAAAAACTCTTTAAAAATTCAATAGTAAAAAAATAACCCAACTAAACAAAGGATTTGAAGAAACATTGTCTCAAAGAGGTTATACAAATGGCCAAGAAACATGAAAAAAAATTGTTGACGACATTAGAAGGCAATGGAAATCAAAACCACAATGAGATACCATATATATTACAACAGCTATAAATTTAAAAATCAGATAATAACAAGGGTTAGCGAGGAGATAGAAAAATCAGAACCTTCATCTAGTGTTGATGAGAGCATAAAATGACACAGCCACTTTGGAAAGCAACTGGAAGTTCCTCAAATAGTTAAACATAATTATGGTATGACCTAGCAGTGCCCAAGAGAAATGAAAACATGTTCACACAAAAACTTACATCAGAATATTCAGAGTATTGTTCACAGGTACCTAAGTATTCACAGTGTTCATCTAATGATAAGATATTGTTTATCCTTTTAATGGAGTATTATTTGGTCATAAAAGAGTTAAATTCTGATAAATGATACATGGTGGCACTTAGGTATTATACTGCATGAAATGAAAAAGTCACAAATGATCACTAGTCATGTGATTTCACTTATATTTCTAGAATGGGCACATCTGTAGAGACAGAAATGAGATTGTTAGTGACTCAGGTCCAGGGAGAATGACAGGGCAAATGCCACACACACACACACACACACACACACACACACACACGGGCTCATGTGTTTGGAAGACATGGGGACATACAGGAGACTAACTGCTAGGTGGCATCACAGGAGATGTGGCCTAGATGTGGTCTCTGTCCTTCCCAGACTCCTCCCGTCACTCTGGTTCCGAGATGCCGTGATAGGAGGGGATAGCCTTCCACGTGCCCCCGTGCCATGCCATCCTGCCTCGGAGCCAGCTGAGCATGCCAAGATGGAAACACAAGCCAAAATAAATTTCTCCTCCTTCAAACTGTGGGTGTCGGGTATTTCATATTAGCTATGAGGAAAAAGACTAAGATGTATCTCAATGCTGATTGAATTGTCATTCCTTTAAGGCCCATGGCATTGTGTACCTTCTTATTTGTCACCCACATACCTTAAGTGTTGTATATTTTGTCAGTTTCAAAATTGCCCTTTCTTGTTAGTTTTGAGACTTCTTATAAATGCTGGATACAAATAATAAATACCCCTAATAAATATGTCTTTTATTTGCTCTTTGTCCTAGGCTCATTCTCTTTTTCCCCTCTCTCTCATTTTCTCTTTCTTTCATCCTCTCTTACTTTATTTTTTTTTTCATTCTTTCTTTCTTTCTTTTTGGAGGGGGTGGTGCTAGTGATGATGGTAATTTGAGACTGGGTCTTGCTATGTTGCCCAGGCTGGTCTGAAATCCACTGTGTAGCTCAGTCTGGTTTTCAACTGGCAATTCTCCTACCTCTGCCTCCTGAGAATTAGGACTATTATTTTCTAAATACAGTCTTAGAAAGAGCAGAAAGTTTTTTTTAAATTTTATTTTATTTTACAAAGGAGTAAAACACAACAAAACAGAACAGAATGGGACATAAGGAAGCATAAATTTCAAAGCTAAACAACCAGAGATCTTCACTATCTGTCATATTGTCTCTTGTTTTCTTCCAAATGGTTGTCCTTATCTTTGCATATGGAGAGCTCATACTAAATATCATAGCCAATCTTTTCACAAGATGTGTAGTTCACTGTCTCCCACTTGCTAGGCAGCGGGGAGGGGGAGGGGGGGACACGGGATGGGGGACAGGACGACATGAGATGTCTGATTCTCAGCCCACAGGCAGGCAGGATCACAGTCGCCCCCCAGAGATGGGAAGAGTTTCTTGTTCTCCCCGCACCCCAAGTGAACCATAAGGTGCAGGTCCCAATGCACCAGGGTCTCTCTCCTTTGGGCTGCCGAAAGTCTGCCACACTCTCAGCCACCTCCCAGAGAGGGGAGGAACTCTTTGTTCTCCCGGCACCCTGAGTCAACCACACGGTGCAAGTCCCAATGGCCAGGGTCTCTCCCCTGCAGGCCTCCTAAAGTCCACCATACTCACCTGCTATTTCTTTCTGATGAATTGACCATTCCATTTCCAAAGTTCTGAAATGGCCAACAGACCACAGAAAGAATTCTCTTTAGGCTCCTGTTGGAAACCAGCAGCTAAAGCAATCTGCTGGCCTTGCTTCAGGGCCGTAGGATTTTTTTTTTTTTTTATCATGAATGGAAGTTTGATTTTGTCAAAGGCTTTTTCTCAGTCTATTGAGATGATCATATGATTTTTGTCCTTGCTCTGTTTATGTAGTGTGTTACATTTGATTTGCATAGATTGAACCATTCCTATATCCCTGAAATGAATTCTGCTTGGTCATGATATATTATCTGTTTGATGATTTGTTCCACTTTGTTTGTCAGTATCTTGTTGAGGATTTTTGCATCTGTGCCCATGAAAGAGAATGGCCCGTAGTTCTCTTTTTGGTTGGGTCCTTGTCCCAGAGTAATGCTAGCTCGCAGGAATGACTTTGGGGGTACTCTTTCAATTTCATTAAAGAGTTTGAGTTTCAGTATTGGCATTAGATCTTTTCTAAAATTCTTGTAGATTCAGCAACGAATCCATCAGGACCTAGGCTTTTCTTACTTGGTAGTTTTTTATTACTTCTTTAGTTTCATTGCCTTATATTGGATTATTCAGGATTTTTATATCTTCTTTTTGTTTATGTGTGTGGTTTTTTTGAGGCAGTGGATTGCCATGTAATCCAGGCTGGCCTTGAACTCACTATGTAGCCCAGAGTGGCTTCAAAACTTGCAGCAGTCCTCCTGCCTCAGCCTCCCAAGTGCTGGGATTACGGGTATGCATCACTATGCCCAGCTAGGAGTTTTATATCTACTTGTTTTAGCTTTGTTAGTTCATATGTATTTACAGTAGGAATCATTATTTCTTCTGGATTGTCCATTTTATTAGAGTACAAGTTCTCGGAGTAGTTGTTAAAGATCGTGTGGATTTTGGCAGACTGTTGTGATCTCACATTTTAAATTTCTAATTAAATTTATTTGTTTTTCACTTTTTGGTAAGATTGGTTAGCAGTTTTTTTTTTAATTCTTTCAAAGCACCAGCTCTTTGATTCATGCTTTGTAATTCTTTTTAGTCCCAATTTCATTAATTTCTGCTCTAACCTTTACAATTTTTTTCCTTGCACTAAGTTTGGATTTGCCTTGTTCTTGTTTTCTAGGACCTTGAGGTGCATCATTAGGTCATCTGTTTGAATCTGCTCTGTTTTTCTGATGTGGACATTCACAGATAAGACCGTCTTTTTTAGGATCACTTTCACTGTGCCCCATGAGTACTGCTATGTTGTACTGACATTATAATTTGATTCTGTGAGCTCTCTGATTTCTTCCTCGATTTCTTCTGTGACCCATTGATTATTGAAAAGTATAGTTTAGTTTCCATGCATTTGCATAGTTTCTGTGGTTTCTTTGGGCATTGATTTCTAGTTTCATTGCACTGTGATATGATAATAGCATGGTATAATTTCAGTTCTTTTGCATTTACTTAAGCACGCTTTATGGGTTGATATGTGGTCTATTTTGGAGACAGTCTTGTGTGGCTGAGAAGAACGTGTATTACGTGGTTGCTGGGTAAACACTTTTAACTATCAAGTCCATTTGTTTGACAGTTTAACACTGAAATTTCTTTCTTGATTTTTTTTGTCTAGTTCATCTACCTACTTGTGATAGTGGAGTATTGAAGTCCCCCATTATAAATTGTATTGGTGTTTATCTGATTTTTTTTATGTCCAGTAGTGTTTGTTTTAAGAAGATGAACACACCTATATTTGGGGCATATATAATTATTTCTTCCTGTTGAATTATTCCCTTAACCAACATGTAGTGACCTTTGGCTCTTCTGATCAATTTTGGTCTGAAGTCCATTTTGTCTGAAATTAGGTTAGCTACGTTTGTTTTTTTCTGGGTTCCTGTTGCATGGACTTTCGTTTTCCATCTTTTGATTTTAATCTGTGAATTTCTTTTTGAATTAAATGTATTTCTTGCTATATTGCATATTTTGGGGTTTTATTTCTTGATCCAATTCATCAATAGATGTCTTTTTATTTTGGAATTGAGTCCATTTGTCTTGAGAGTCATTATTGAAAGTTACCGACTTATCCCTATTATTGTTTTCATTGCATTATTTTCCTGTTGCTGATTTCCTTTTTTTTTTTTTTTTTTTTTTTTTTTTTTTTTTTTTTTTTTTTTTTCATTTTTTTTTCTTCTCCTTTCTGTTTAACTGCTCATCCTGCCTGGTGTATTCATTTCATTAATTTTTTTGGCATGTTGTTTCTTTGTTTCTTTCTAGAAATGTTCTAGAGACAATGTTCATTGTTTCTTTCTAGGATATTCTTGAGAATTTTTTGGAGTGTTGGCCTATTGGTCAGGAATTTCTTGAAGTGCTCTTTGTCATGGAAATACCTTATTTTCTCCATCAGTTTTGAAGGAAAGTTTTCCAGGATGTGTAAGTATGGGTTGGAAGTTGTTATTTTTTAGGGCTTAAAACATTTCACTACAAGCTTTCCTTGCCTTTAAGATTTGTGATGAGAAGCCTGCTGTAGTTTTGATGCATTGCCTCAGTGATTCATTGCTTTTCTCTAACCACTTTCAAGAATCTGTCTCTGTATTGCACTCCTGGTATTTTGACTGTGATATAATTTAACATTGAGAATTTCTCTTTTGGTCATGACTGTTTAAAGTTCTATATGCCTTACTTATCTGCATGTTTATTTCTTTCCCTATAATTGGAATGTTTTCTGCTATTATTTCTCTAAACAGGTTTTTTTTATAACATTTGTGATATCTTCTGATTTTTCATTTATTCCAGTTAATCATAAATTAGTCTTACTTGTATCATCTAGCAACTACTAGATCCATTTTTAATGCTTTCTTGTTTTTAAGGTATCTCTTAGTAATTTGTCTCTGAAAGCATCTCTACTTTCTAATTCTGATAGTTTATCCTCACCTCAATCACTTCTGCTGCCCATGCTTTCAATATAACTTTTAATCTCCTGAATTTCTATTTGGAACTTTTTCATGAACGTAAATTCTTGCTAAACTGATCATTCACGTTTGTATCATTTTAATTCAACTAACTTGTTAGTGTCATCCATAAGCTCCCTAATTATTTTAATACTTCCATTATCTCTTTAATTACATCTTCTGTGACCTCACCAGGCACCTCATTGATCTGTTTTTTCCCTCCTCTGGTAGCCTTTCCAGTAATTCACTTGCATGACTTTTACTTTCCTCCCACTTAATGTGCACAGTGTCAGCTCTGGGGAAATTGGGAGTTTTTGAGGCATTTTGTTGCTCATGTTTCTGTTGGTTTCGTTTGTGAGGATTTGTTCTGCTTAAGTTTATGACGGTCTGTAGTGGAATAACTTTGTTTCTAGTGTAGAGATCTCTTTAGTCTGCTTTTCAGTGATACACTCTGAGTATAGCTAACTGTAGTCCTTTGTCTCTGTCCCAAAAGCTGATCATATTTGTTAATTTGGGAGGGGAGGATCCAGTGCACTTAGCCCAACATCCAGTTCTCCAGCAATGGACCAAAGTGTTGTAAATGTCACAAAGGTAATCTGGGTGTTGTCATATAGACTAATAGCAATAATTATGTGACCCTGGTAATGTCAAGCAAATCAAGAGTACTATTGTTCAACACAATTTGGATATTGACATGCCATAAGAACTGATAATGTGGCACTCCTGACAATAGAAAAGAAACCCACAATTAAGGTACAAACACTAAGACAACCCAGGTAGTGACTGTCTTGGTTACTTTTCTCTTGTTGCTAAGACAAAATACTTGACCCTAAAGTGAAGGAAGAAATATTTATTTAGCTTACAGTTTTTTGACGTTTCAGTCCATACTTAGCTGGTTCCATCTAAAACCAGCACCACATGGATGGTGCCAAGGTCTGCTGCCAATTGGAGCAGTAGCCAGGCTTTTCCACTCTTGGCTGTGGAGGTCAAGTGCCTGGATCACTGGGCACTCGGTACCTGATTGTGAGGAACAAATATCTATGCCACTGCCATTCCAGAATCTGGTGCAGCTGCTGCCATTTTGAAACCTCGTGTGGCCTCCACCATCACCATTCTGGAACAGGGCACTCTGCAGCTTTCTCCTCAAAGCAAAGTCTTTCATTTCTGTTTTGAGGCTGCAAAGGGTGGAGACCCACTGCCACTTCCCATGATGCCTCCAGACCATGTTTTATATTCTCTTGCTTCTTTTCAGCAATCAACATCTCAGTTCTATCTCAGTCCATAGCTTTATTTGGAACTTCCTTTCTGACCAAACTTGAAATGTTTTAAATCATCCTGCTGGGCTCTTTGCTCTTGATTTGCAATATAAGTCTGGCTAAAAGCCCCCAACCATAGCCATACCACTACCTCAACACTCAACTGCCTTGAAATTTCTTCTGCCAGATTAATTAGTCCATCACCCTTAATCTCAGTCTCAGGCAAAGTTTCTGGACATGAGCAAAATGCAGGCAAGCTTTCTGCCAAGCCATAACACACATCATAAGGAGTCCAACAACCAATGCAATCCTTCTTTCCAACAGAAACTTCTTGAGAATGGTCTTTACCAACAGGATTTCTATCAGCCTTCTGTGGTCCTTTGTACTCTGACCAGAATGCCCCCTACAGAACAGCCTAAGGTGTACCAGCTCTACTCCTTCAGGCATCATCTCTGAACCTTTCCAAACACTTCCCACAAGCCATTTCCAGAGGCTCTCGAACCACATGGTCAGGTACAGTCACAGAGACAACCCACTCCACTGGTACCAAATTCTGTCTTGGTTACTTTTCTCTTTGCTGGGACAAAATACCCAACACCCAAAATTAAGGAAGGAAACTATTATTTAGCTCAGCTGGCTTCAAGGCATGGTGGCATGGTTAAAAGGCAACCATTCATGACAGCCACATGTGACAAGAGTAAAAAGAGCAAAAGGAAAAAGCACGCTTCTTTCTCTCCCTTATATTGTATACTGGCTACCCACCCCTGAGTGGGTGCAGCACTTACACTGCCAATTCCATCACTAAACAACAAACCAATCACAAACACTAGACTCCGCCACCTTTGAAAGGCGCATACCCCATGACTGCATGAGGCTTTGGGGGGGGGGAATGTAAACACAAACCATAACAGTGACATACAGAGAATATGTACTAGATGCAACAGCTATACCTCCACAAATGATAGACAACAGTAATAACACAGAGTTAGCTATCTAAAGATTAATAAAGTTTAATGGTTATACTATTAAAGAGGGAAAGGGAGAAAGCAAGAGGAAATTTTTCAAAAATTAAACAATGTGAAATGACACAGGAGATGCAGGATCCTATCATGGAGTAGAAGCATATTTATCGAATTAGAGAAAGGTAACAGAAAAAAAGCAAAAGAAAACTTCTGGGAAGATGGTGGAGCAGTAAGTAGCAGAGAAAACAGCCTCTCTGAGAGTCACCATCCAGATGCTGGAATGTAGCATTTTGAGGAAGACAGGAAGGGAGGAAGTGAGTCCCCTGAGCCCAGGAAGAAAGAGTAAACAGAAAAATTCAACAAAGTAGGCAGTAGCTGGTGGCCCCTTCACCCTGAGATGGGACTCACGCATGAGAGGAGCTGCTGGAACCTGGGGACTCTCTGTCACAGTGACGGTGGTGGCTGGCGATTTCAGAGGCCTCTGCAGAGAGACACAGCAGTGGAGAGCAGCAGTGGACATGGAGGACTGCACTTGCTGGCAGTGAATGCAGAGAACTTAGTCCCCCTGTGGGAGACAGCAGTTTGCTGGGAGTCATTTTGGAGTCAGGCTGGATAAGCCCAGAACCCAGAACTGTTGCTGGCTTCTTCTAGCACTCCTAGCTGGGTGCAGACCTGTGCAAATTTCTTGGACTGCAGCAAGCCCAGTGAGTCTGGTCTTGGGGCAGGCCAGCTGAAATTATCTACCACTCCACCATAAAGCAACTGCTGGCTTGCTGGGATAGAGTGGCACAATTTGGGACTCTGTCTCCACAGGCTGTCTACTAGTGAAACCAGAGAGAATCCTGGAAGTGGAGTATTCCTTTTTCTGTTTTGCTTTTTTGTTTTGTTTTGTTTTGTTGCTTTTTTTTTTTGGCTTTTTTTGTTTTATTTTGTTTTTCTTTTCTCTTTCTCCTTCATTGTTTATATATGAGTGTGGAAATGGTTCCTAACCTCTTTGTGGATATGGTTCTGTTCTGGTCTTCCATTTAGCTCTTCAATCTCTCTTTTCCTTCAGTCTTCTGCACCAGTTTCCCGAAGTTGGCGTGATCCCCCTTTGTTCTTCAACCGTACTTCTAATCTCTTTCTCTTCTTCCACTTCTCTATTTTCTCTTTAATCCATTTTAAATTTTAAACCCAAGGGAAAAATTGACACGTTACCTACTAATATATTCCGTATAATTATCTGTTTTGTTTTACATTTTGTTATATAATCACAAATCTAGTTCACGTGGTTAAAAGTTGCAAATTAAGGATTATTTCAATTTGTTGTTTTCTAAGCTGTGTTTGATGCTATTGATACCACTACAGCCAAAGTTGACGTAATTCTCCTAAACAGCTGTTGGCCCTGATAGTCCATGACTGAGATTAACTAAGAGTCACAGAAAATATGGTGACACAGTGCCAAAAAACCAGGGACTAGGCCAAAGAAGCAACAACTTCTCATCTCCAACAAATTAAAGAGGTAAGATCTTACAACAGACTCAAAACCAAAGACTAGCTATACCTGGAAGATACCTTGAGAAGTAATCACCACCTGAGAGTCCTAACTGCTACCAACAAAGCAACCCACCATAGAGAACTTACAAGTACCACCCCAGGAATTAAACTAAAAAAAGAAAACAAATGAGAAGACACTTAAACAAGATGTAACCCCAGATATCCATTCACCAAAGGCAAACCCAGGGGGTAATGAGGTGGGACAATCCAAAGCCCCCACCAGGTTTCTCTGAAGTGGAAACAACAAAGCAATTGAATGAGGCTCTGAAATGTGAAATTAGAAATACTCTCTCAGATAACTACAGAGATTACCAAAATATACAACATGTTTAGTGACATTAGAACAGACACAGACAAAAAAAATAGATGGAATAGATGAGCTTAAGCAAATTATTGAAGGTCAGCATAGGAAAGAAATGGAATCCATAAAGCAGATTCAAGCAGATATGCAGGAGAATAGAAGCTTCACTGAAAATATTCAAAGCAGATTAGGCAGGTCTCAGATATTGAAGACAGGCTTGCAGTTAGTGACCAGGAAAAGATTTCTCAAAAATAGCAAAGGACCATGAGAAATCAATCCAGCAGCTGCTAGATGAGAAAAAGAAGAATAACTTAATATTAATTGGAGCCAATGAACAAGCAGGAGATACCACAAATAACATTTAAAAAAATGTTTAAGGACATCATGACAGAAAATTTTCCTGGTAGAGAAAAAGAATTTGACATGCACATAAACAAGGCATATAGGACTCCAATTAGCAATGATCAAAAAAAATCTACAGCCAGGCATATCATAGTCAAGATTCCAGAAATTTCACACAACAATAGAATCCTAAAAGCCGTTAGAGAAAAGAAACAAATCATCTATAAAGGAAAGCCTATCAGAATTACAGCTAACTTCTCAGCACAAACTCTGAAGTCAGGGAGAGCATGAAGTACTCCAAGTTCTAAAGGAAAACAATTTTCAACCCAGATTGATGTACCTCGCAAAAGTATCTTTTGACATTGATGGAGAAATAAGAAGCTTCCATGGGAAAGAAAATTTGAGGAAAATTATGACCACCAAACCAGCATTCCAAAATGTTTTGAAGGACATCCTAGAAAGTGTTAATAAGGACTACAATCTATGACCCACCAAGAGAAGAAATCCATCAGGGAAGGCAAACAATTAGAAGGAGAGAAAAAAAGCAGGGGGGGCTAACAACAGGAAAATAACATGACAAACATAAGTCAATACATATCAGTTATAACCATCAATGTTAATAGTCTCAATTCACCAGTCAAAAGACACAGACTGGCAGAATGGATCAAGAAGCAAGACCCAACAATATGCTGCAAACAAGAAACACATTTAATTCAAAAAGAAATTCATAGAATGAAATTCAAAGGATGTAAAACAATACTCCACATTACAGAAACCCACAAAAAAGTAGGGGTAGCTATTCTATTTGCAGACAAAGTAAATTTCAAGCCAAGACTGATTAAGAGAGGTAAATAAGGTCACTACATACTCTTAAAAAGAACAATCCAAGAGGAAGAGATAATAATCATAAAATATATGTAACAAATACCAGTGTACCCAACTATATAAAACAATTACTAACAGACATAAAAAATCAAATAAACCCTAATACAATTGTATTGGGATATCTCAATACCCCACTGTCACAAAAAGACAGATCAACTAGCGAAAAAATTAATAATGACATATTAGAACTAAATCAAATGTTTTTTTAGTAGCAGGTAGTGGACTCACACTTCTGAACAAACAGACCTAGTAGACGTCTATAGAGTGTTCCACCCCACAACATCAGAATACACATTCTTCTCAGCTGCACATGGGACATTCTCCAAAATAGACCATATACTGGCTCATAGAATATGCTTAAGTAAATGCAAAGGAATTGAAATTATCCCACGCATACTATTAGATAACAGTGCAATAAAATTGGATATCCATGCCAAAGGAAACCACAAGAATTTCATGAACATATGGAAATTAAATAGTACCCTCTTAATCAAATAATGGGTCACAGATGAAATTAAAGAAGAAATTAGACATTTTTTAGTTGAATGATAGTGATAATGACAATACAACATACCAGAAAAAAAGAACAAAGAGAAACCAGGAAAAATTATTTTCTGTATATTTTTGAAAGAGTGGTTTCCTTCCTGGATCTACAGTTTTGGAGCACAGCAATTCACAGTTTTCTTTGCCTAGCCTTACAGCCTGTGGGTTTGTGAGGTACCCCCCATTCCAGGGGTCCCTCCGTATCCCCCTGTGGCAATGTGCAAACTGAGTCACATTCCTGTCTGCATTGGTGGGGAAGGAAGACAGTGACACCCTGACTTCAGAGCCAGATGTAGGCTGTAGAGCAAGGGCTCAAGCCCTCAGTGCCAGCACTTTCAAACCTGGCCAAACTCAAGCCACGCCTGGTTTCCCTCTCCAGGCTCAGGGCTTGCGCCCCTCTAGTCTGAACTCAAACCTTCAGGGAGTCTCTTTCTAGCCTACTTCCTATCCGCAGCTGTCTCTTGTCCAATCACTATGGGATGGGGTAACCCCAGAAACCCTAAAGGGAAGCCCACCCCCACCTATTAAACCTGAGAGTCAAACAAACAACCCCAACCTAGCAAACTCTAGCGACATGATGGGCACCCACATCGGTACCCCTCTCTGGCAGTTGCAGCCTGTGTGGAAGTTGTCTCCTCAGAGCAAACCCCCAAACTATCCCTGTGGATTACAACTGCAACCCAGCCCCCAGCCCATGACACCCACGCAATCTTGTGTTGCCATTTCTCCCTGGAGCCCCCAACACTCACCTTGCTTCCAAAGAGCCAGGCTCCCCTCCCCACAAGCTGCAAACCAGTAAGCAGGGAAGGTCCAGACTGCTCTGTTCCCTTCCTTGCATTGTGGTCCATCTGTCAAACTTCTCTGTAGATTTCATTTTCCTGTTAGTTCCTTGCCAAATTCCCAGTGAGCTATGCTTTTTTAAATTCCCCAAGTTCTTATTTTTCATTATCCAGATGCTGGATCTCAGAGAGGCTGAGTTTTTGCTGCCACTTATCACTCCACCATCTTGATTAGAAAAATTGTTTAAAAATTAGTTGTAGCCAGGTATAGTGGTGCATGTCTGTAACCAGCACTTGGGAAGCTGAGGCAGTTTTAGACCAGCCTGGACAGGACTACACAGTAAGTTCAAAATCAGCCTGAGCTACATAGTGAGACCCTGTATCAAATAATAATAAGTAATCTCTTGATATTCTTTTAAAGGCAAAAATTATCTAAGCCTATAGAGAAGTATCAGTTCCTGTAAGTTTATGCTAGTCTTTAAGACATGCTCTTTAGAAATTGGACCTCAAAAAGGAACAATCTGACACAAGAAAAAAAGACTTGGGATGTAGCTTGTTGGTAGGTTAAATCTCTAAGACCACAAAATAATAATAAAACTGCACTACCTATAAAAAATTTTGTGGGCAAAATATGTGAATATATACATCATAAATGAAAATATATATCTGGTCAAATGCACAATATCATTGATGCTCAGTATCATAGTCTTCAAGGAAATGCAAATTGAACCACGATTATATAAGACCTACCTGACAGTTAAAAATTAGAAAAATTAACAACACCAATTGTTACGAGGACATGGAATAGAAGACTCTAATACACTGCCATGAGAATATAAAGTGTGCCTTGGAAAAGAGATTCAAATAATGTTAAATGTGTATTTACCATGTGACTCAACAACTGCACATGTTTATGTAAGAGAGTAAAAGCACGTTTCTATAAAAAGACATGTCTGTAAAAAGATTCATAGTTGTATTTATTTACTATAACCACAAAGTGAGACAATAGTTCCTCAACAAAGCAGGCATAGTAGTGCACACCGGTAATTCTAGCACTCATGCGGATGAGGCAGGAGGGGCATCTAAGTTCCAGACCAGTCCCATATAGTGAGATCTCATCCCCCCCCAAAAAAGAGTTCCTCAACAGGTTAATCAATAAATTGTAGTATATCTGCATAATCAGGTACTACTGCCAATGAAATGAACTATAAATACATGAAGTGTGCGGGTAAATTTTAAAAACACTCTGCTTAGTGAAAGAAGCCAGGCACAGCAGCATACACACAGTATGATTCTGTTTATATGAAATTCTAAAAACACAAACCTAACCTATAGTTACAGAAAGTGAAATAGTGATGGGCTTGGGTAGATAGACTGACTTAAAGGGAGCTTTGAGAGGGACTAGTGAAGTTAAAAAATAAAAAAGGTCCTACATTGTGAGCATGGTGGGAATCACACGAGTGGTTTATCTGCATAGTTCAAGTGAGTACATACTATGTATATAAAATACACAGCAATAACATTCATCTTTTAAAATTTCCCCACTAGTGTTTTTGTTGAATCAAAAACTCTAAGAGTAGGTTAGGGTCTTGGGATAGAAATCGTCACATCCCCTCTGCCTTTGGCTTGAGTTTGTCAAGTGCTCATGCTAGGTCTGCACCAGGTGAGCAAGGTAAAGCGTATCTCGCATCATGGTCACAGCAATCCCCTGTATGATGGGGACCCTGAAGCTCAGAAAACCACTCAGTGACTGCTCAGCGTGGTGACACTGAGTGGCAGAGCCCAGATCCAAGCCCAGGTCTGGGTGGCTCCATGGTCCCTGTCCCCTGTCCCCATGCTATGCTGCTTCCTTCACACGCTCGCCTCAGCATAGCCCTTGGATTGCAATCTCACCCAACACCAACAGCAAAGACTGATGTTTGAAGGAGAACTGCAGTGGGGAGACAGCTGACCAAGCAAACCTAACTTGGCCCTTACGAAGTAAACGCTTAGCATACTGCACACAGTGTCACGGTTGTTGTCACCATATTTCACCTCACCCTGGCAGTCTTTCTTCCCACTGCTATTACCACGCTGAACCCACTTTAATTCACTGGCTCTGTTCCAGACAAAAATGTCTCCTTATTTCCCCCCTTAGCCCAACTGAAATTGCTAGAAGTGAAAGTAACAACAATAATGATGATGATGACTTGGATGTTAATGGAGCATGAAAGGCAAATAAGCAATTGTATAATTAAGACAAAAATATGATTTGGGTTACCAAATATATGCTTCTGATTTTTTTATCCAGTACTGGGGATTAAGCCCCAAAGTGACAGTGAGCTACATCATCAGCTCCTTTTTTTATGTCAAGACAGCATCTTATTAAGTCACTAACTTGCTCAGGCAGGGCCTGAATCTGTGATCCTCCTGCCTCAGCTTCCCAGAAGGCTGGAATTACAGGTATGCACCACTGCACCTGGCTTATGCCTCTGATCTTAATCATTTGTTAATTAAGTATTTCCCATTTAATGTACTATTGACAAAAAATAAGTAAGACAATGTTTACACTATACTATATTTCTGTAAAACAGAGAGAAAAAACATCTAGATAAATATGCATAGAGTCTCTTTGGAAGGATACACAGGACCCCGGAAATAGTGTTTGCTTCTGTGAAAGGGCACACTGGCAGGCGTGGGTCAGGATGATAAACACTGCATTTTACCGAAATGTAGTTTTTTCTCCAGGGCTGACTGATGAAGAGAAGACCGATTCCATTCCTAACTGTTAATGAATGGGTTAATGACCCAATTCTCCCAATTCTATCCAGTAAATGAGAAAAAAGGAGAGGTTTTGTAGAAGGTACTGGTCTCTCTCTCTCTCTCTCTCTCTCTCTCTCTGTGTGTGTGTGTGTGTGTGTGTGTTGTTTTGTTGATATAAGGTCTCACTGCTTGGATTACAAGCCTGCATCACCATGCCTGGTTCCATTTTCAGCTACAGGGTAAATCAGGATCTGGCTGAAGCCTATGCTCTACAGAACTGAGTAGAAAAATAGAGTCTGGGTCTTGATAATACATTTATGCCTCTAACTCAGCTAACTCAGCTAACTCAGCCCATTTCCCATCTCTTGCATAATGAATATAATTCCCTATCACTTAAGCCAGTTTTAGCTGGGCATTGTGTGTATTCTGGAGCTGAAAACCATTATATATACTGTATATACTTTTATATACTGTATGTATTTCCTTTTAAAATTATTTGCATACATATCTATTTAAAAAGATTTTAATAGTTTACCATATTTCAGAAACTAAAAAATGGAAACCATCCAAGGAAAATTCCCTTTACTCCTGAGCGTTTTCCCCTCTTTAACAGGTAATTTCATAGAGATTTGCTTCTTGTCTGTCAATCATCTCAGCCATCCCAACTCCTCTACCAGGAAGCTGTGGATTTACCCTTATAGAGTTAACATAGGTGGAATAATATGAAACTGACTTTTTTGTAGGTAAACATGATCAAAATACGGTGGTCCCTTGGTTCACAAACTTAATTTGCTTTAGCGTTTTGGGGAACATGGCCACACTTGTGTTTGTATGGGGAACATAGCCATGGTCGTGTTTGTTACCCGATGTGGAGTTTGTGAATGGAAGCAAAATTTGGTCAAATGCTTTTGTTTGAGAACCGAATTGTTTGTGAACAGAAACATTCCTGAACCGAAGTAGTACTGTATTGGCAATTTCATGATATAAATTACACTGACCAGTGTTCACACAGAAGAGATCACACAGGTGTTACCAGCAGGAACATTTGGTCTCCTTGTCAGTGCCCTGAAGTGTTCTGGCCCTTGAGGAGCTCTTCCCTTGGGATTTCCCCAAATGCTATTTTCATTTCTGCCCTTAGGTGAAAGAGAATCTGTAAAGACAAGAGCCCTATGCAAGTTAATCTCAACTGTCAACTTGACTGGATTAAGAGACTCCTGAGGAGGTGACTGGATCATAGGGACACTTACTCATCAGCCAGGTTCACAGCTCAATGTGTTGTTAGAGGGGGGCTCAGTTGGAGGAGGTTGGGGACTGGAGGCGGGTGTCTTCTCTCCTCTGCTCCTAGGCCCTCTCCTCCTCCCTCCTCTTCCTCCTCCTCCTCTCTCTCCCTCTCTCTCTCATGCTCTCCCATGACCTCAGTTTCCCATCTGCCAGAACTAAGCAGCTTCACTCCACCACGCCCTTCTGCCATGCAACTCTGCCTTGGAGCCAGCCAACCACAGACCAAAATATCTGAGTGAAATAAACCATTTTCTCCTTTACACTGTGTATATCAGGCATTTTGTCTCAGCCATGAGAAAGTTGCCTAACATAAACCCGGAAGCTCCGATCATTACATATCACCATGCACTCATTCTGTCCCATGTTTTGTTTTGTGTGTTGCCTGTCATTCCCTCTAGCAGCTATTCCATGCTTCCTACTGACAAAGGAAAACAGATTTTCCCATTCGATGTGCCCTTGTGATTCCCATGCATGAACTGTCACCTCCCTCTATAACCTCCTCCACTCCTCCTGCTTCCCAAAGGTGCTGCCCTGGACTCTGCTTTCTCAATCGTCTAATGATAGAGCTGCCAATAAAACAAGCACAAATGGGGCCAGGGGTATAGCTCAGTGACACAGCACCTGTCCAGAAAGTGCAAAGTCCTGAGTTCGATTTCTGGTACCAGAAAAAAAAAAGTATTTAGTAGCTTAATACAATAAACTGTAGCTACCTCACAGTTTTTGTGGGTCAGGAAATGAGAAGCAGCGTCCCCAGGTGCTCCTGGCTAAGGGTTTCTTCTGTTGTCTGGGTCTGCAGTTATTGGAAGGCTGAGCAGAGGCTGAAGTCTGTTCCCAGGGTGGCTTACCTGGAGGTCTAGCAAACTGGCACTGGTTGTTTTGAGGGGACCCAAGTCTTTGCCATGTAGATTTCATCATAAGGCTGAGTTTCCTTTTCACATGGCAGCTGACTTTCCCAAAACAAGTAACCCACGACAGCAAAGAACAAGATAAAAACTCCAAGGGCTTTTCTGATGTAGCCTTAGAAAACAATACCATGGCGCCATGTTGGTGCCGAGCCAACCAGTAACCTGCCTGCCGCCCTGGTAAGTGACTGTGGTCTGGCAAGCCTCGGCCACCCCAGGGTGGGAAAAGAAGAAGCAAGAGCGTTTCATGAGATCCACGCCATGTTGGAACTTGGGGTGCCGAGCCAACTAGTAACCAGCCTGCTGCCTACCGGGGCGCGGGCTTAGAATCAAACATACCACATCCCACACCCCCACCCCCCATTAACAATTGGGATCCAGGAATCTGGGTATTTCTTAGGAGGTGACCATATTTGGTACAGCAAGTGGGGGGAGTTTCCTTCTACTATCTCTGAAGGCAGATATTGTTATCGCCGTTTTGCTTTGTCCTGAGTAATGGTGTTGCTCTATTCAATACTCTGTGTTGCTATGTTCTATAATGTTGTGTATTTCTTTGATTTTGCTGTACCTAGTAGAAGAACAACTATTGTGAAGACAAGATATACAATGTTGCCTATTACTGTTGTCCTGGTGACCTGCTGTGATGTTCTGTGCCAATTTCACGCACTGTCTCAATTGGCTTTATTCCATCCTGTTTTGTTGTAACTGTTTGCAGCCTCACTGTGTGTTCACTTTGTATGCCTTAATTTTGTAACATGAACAGCTATTTCT
>PVJX010014041.1:0-45914 GCA_004027295.1 Dolichotis patagonum
TTAAACCAGCAATGAGGGTGCGGTGCTTCAAGGAAGAGAAAAGAAATGACAGAGGAAGAATTTCCCAGGAGCAGGGTCCTTGTCAGATGAATTCACTGCTGAAAGGAGTCTAGAGAACAGAGGGGATGCAGGCTGATGAGCTGCTCAGCTCTGAGGGGGCTGAGCTTTGAAAGGGGGGTATGGGAGAGATGTGGTCCTTTCATACCCCACACACGGGGTTTCTCCTAGGACCTGGGTCTCTGCTTAGTTGCTGATACAGACAGATGTCATCTGGCTCTATCTCCTCTCCCCACCTCCCTACTTCACTATTCTTGGAGGTCCCAGATATCTCCTGGGAACTCCATAAGCTTGGCCCTGCTGACTTTTAGCTTGTTTTAAGCAACAGGACAAGATGTTCCACAGTGTCTTTGAACCTGCCTGAGATGGTCCCTTTTTGACTTATTGTAGCCCTTGCCTAACTCTAGGAGTCAGTCCTGGGGACAGCATAGATGACACCTCCAGCATTCCCTCCTTTTCCTCAGGCTGTCTGCTCAGGAGTCCTGCACTCTTCCCACAGCATTCCTCTGGTAGCGTGACTCTTAAGGCCGTGGGAGCTCAGATGGGGCACTACTGTGTTTTAAAATATTAGATGATTTAATTCTAATAAGAAGATCCTGGCAGGCATTATTATTGCTTCTACATTAAATGCAAGTGAAGTGAGGTGCGAATGAGCATTGCAACCTTCCTAAAAGCACTCTGCTGGCCACACCAGGGTGCTGAGGCTCTGCTCAGCTAAAATGTTTTGTACTGTCCTTGTGCTCCCAGAAGACCGGACTGGGCTTGGGTAGCCAACAGCCCAACCATGGATGTGGGTGGCGGGAAATTCACTCTTCCCCCAGGGCCTCATTGCCCTCTGTAAAAAGAAGCATGGATGACTAGGGATTTGGGAAGCTCTGTCTTTCAGAGGCCCTGGTGGGTACCAGTTATTGTTGTTTCAGCTTTCTAGGTTTCCTTTGCTGCACTCAGGGAAAGTTGACTGAGGAAGAAACAGTTTGTTCTCTGTTGTTTCCTATAGCATTGTCTTTCTGTCTCCCACCCAGGCTGCTCTGGAATCTGTGAATATTGTTCCTGGTCTGTACCATTTGCTCTCTAGTCTAGCTCTCTCTTGAAATTCTTCTTACAGGCTATGTCCTCCACTCACCATTTCTGCTTTCAGAAATCTATTCATCTATCTATCTATCCATCCATCCATCCATCCATCCATTCATCCCACCAACTCCTTTCTGATCAGAATATCAAATTGAGCCACCAGCTAGATAAGATGTATCCAAAGTCCCTATATGGATTCAGCATGACATGACAACAGCCATCTTGAATTGTAACTGCCATGATTGATCCTGATTGACCTTAGTTAGTTTTCCCCATAGTTTTCCACAGTATTCCATAAATACACAAAACCATCAGAGTGGTTATGGCGCTTCACAACACTGGTGCAGGATTGTGCCTGATCTTTTGAGATTGGATGGAGATAAACCCATTCAGCATCAGAGGAAACCATTTTTGTCCTGCTCATTTTTTAAGCTTCCATCCTCCATAAGCCGCCATCTTCCATAAGCCTCCATCTTCTGACCCAAATTGTGACCATCCACTTCGTCTTCCTGCTGCTCAGGACCACACTACTGTGACCAAGTCTCCAGTCAATTGCCCTCTGTGCAACCCTACATCTATGGGCACCCTTCTTTTGTCTCACAGCATCTGGGGGTCAGTCCTCATACACAGGCACCAGGTTGTTAAGAACTGCACTGTGTAAAGGTTCCAAGAAACCAGAGCCTCTCTGAGACTTCCATGGATTCCCATGCAGC
Organism: Dolichotis patagonum; assembly: GCA_004027295.1. Taxonomy (NCBI): domain Eukaryota; kingdom Metazoa; phylum Chordata; class Mammalia; order Rodentia; family Caviidae; genus Dolichotis; species Dolichotis patagonum. Next base: position 1,842 of record PVJX010014041.1, read on the forward strand.
TCATTGTGTGCAGTTGCTTTTTGCTGTCTTTGAGAGAGAATCCGTATCTATGAACCAGGTCCTCCCTGGTCTGTCCCCCAATAACTCCATTGTGGGCTCAGCCATTTTCCTCAACATCCACAACTTCAGCTGGTCACAGGAGGTGTGTGGATCGTCATTGTACGCAGGTCTAGAAAAATTTCAGAAAACAAGGTCTCAATGTTACATGTTGCTTTCTTGGTCCTTTCTATTATTTGACTCCCATCTCATCTTTGCTTGCAAACAATTCCCTTCCTAAAGTGAAGTCTGACAACAGCTGTTAAGATATTTAATTTTTTCTAGGCTCCAAATCCATTCAATAGGAATTTACTTTAGAGTGGTCCGAGAACTAGGTCAATGTTACGGCTTAGCTGTCAAATCCCCCCACCTCACCCCTCCTGCAAAGCCTCCTATGTTCAGAGGCAGGGGTGATTGGATGATGAAGGTGCTGTACTTATCAGTGGAGTCATCCATCCATCAGTTCATGGCTGACTGTGCTGATACGAGGTGGAAACTGCTTGAAGGAGGTCACCAGGGTGTGGGCTGGAAAGGTGCGTTCTTGGCCCCAGCTCTTCCCTTTTCTCTCTCCTTCTTGGCTGGCATGGTTTCAGCCACTTTCCTCCTTCCTGTTCTTCTACCATCCTGCTTCTGCCTTGGAGTCAGCTGACCATGGACTGAAACTGTGAGCCCATATAAAACTCTCCTCTTTACACTGTAGGTGTTGGGCGTTGTGTGTTGTGAAGGGACAGTGACTAAGGCAGGCAGGCACTGCTCTAGAGGCTGTGTGGTATAATCAGGTGGTAACCACAGGACAAGTAAGTTCTAAAGATGTCCCAGGCAGCACAGAGGGAAGACAGTCAGCTTTGCCTCAGGTCCAAATCTGCCTTGCACAAGAGGTGATGCCTGGGTTAATTTTGGAGCAGGAATTTAGCAGATGGGAGAGGAGAGCAGAAGAAGAGACTCCATATGGAGAACACAGCATGGCCGAAACACAGAAGACCATCACTTGGGACACTGTGGAGCTGTCTGTGGTTTGGTCCTGTTGAATGCAAATGGGGTTCTCTGCTGCCTGTTTAACAACTTGTTCTCAAAAGAAAAAAGAGAAGAGAAAGAGCACTTAATATCTGTTGGTGTCCCTGCTGTAAATGCTGCACTGTGGCAGGTTTCCAGCTGCAAAATAATGTCATTGGATGGAGAGGTGGGCAGAGGAGTGCAGAATCAACTCTGGGGCTGGGTAGGAGCCAGCATCAGTCAGGATCACTGGCTGCTGGTGCAGGAGAATCAAGAGGCAGGAGGGCAATTTTGCTCCTGGAATGTAACGTCTCAAAGTCCCGGCCTTTTGTCCTTTGGTTCACTGTCGTAGCCTCAAGCACCTTCAAGAGCAGACTTGCACTGAATAGGCAGGCACTCAATAAGTGTTTGCTGAGTGAGAAAATAAATGCAGAGTTTTATAGGGTCTGTAAGGCACTGCATGCTCCAGAAGTGAGGAGCCCTGTGATGAATTTTGAGATTTATAAAGGTTGTTGTGAAAGCACAGAGATCTTGCAGTGGGAGGTGTGCAGGCCGGAGGTCTGCAGACTACTGCACTGATACTAGCACAGTAGTTGGTAATTATATCTGAGCCTAGGCAGGGTAGGTGTGGAGAACAGTTGGAGGCTTTCAATAGGGTCTGAAACCATCAGATTCACATTCTAGAAAAATCATTTTAGTACCTGTGTTTTCCCCACTTGATTTACTTTGTTGTTTTTTGTGAAGTTTCAATTTACTGTCCAATCCATGCTCCACTGCCGTCTGCCTCCTGGTGATGCAGGACACTTCTTCCTGGGCACAGTCTATTCATAGTCTTGTTTGCTGCTGTCCTGGGGTAGCCCTCCCTTGGGGGACAGCAAGATGGGTCATATTCCCAGGGGCATTAGTGGACTTATTTCCTCTGCATGAGGCATCTTTTGAACCCCCCAGGAGTGGTGGCTTCCCCACCGAAGCCTGTGCTTCCTCGGAGCAGACGAACCAGCTCTTGCTGTTAATGTGAGTCCTCTGCATGGAGCTGGTGTGACCCTGGCCCTGTGTGCTGTGCCAGAGCAGGCCCTCAGGACTCATGCTGGCATCTGGGCGGCTGCGTGCCCAGTCTCTGTCCTTACCATGGCTGTGAACACCACCGTCTGCCCAGTTATGCCAGCCCCCATTGTCCAGGACCTTGAAATTCCCAGTTTCAAGGTCCTCTCTATTTGGGTTGGAGGGATAGTGGTGAGGCCATGGGACAGTCAGAGAGTCTAAGGGAGCACTGGCAAGCTGGGGTGCTGCTGCCTCACCCCAGGCTGCCAGTTCCAGAGCCCTCCTCATTCACCCTCTGCCACAGCCCCAGGGCTGCTGTTCCCCGGTTCTCTGATGCATTGGGAAGTTCAGGAAAGCTGACTCACCACATTCCACTGCTACAGGACACTGCCAAAGCACTTGGCTATTTGAACTGTCAGTCTTAGACTCATCTCATTTGTTTTCCTCACTAACCTCTTTGTTTTGGAGAGGACTGGGGTAATTCAACACATTACAGCTTCCCAGGCTATTGATTTTAAAGATGGGAGGTCTGAGGAAGGCGAGCCTGGTGGTCTATGGCTCATTCAGATCTGTGCTGCCTCCTTTTCATGCCTTGCCATTCTGCACTCACCCTGAAACTCCAGCGGGAGACACTGTGAACAAGGACACCGTGGAGAGGGCAACCCCTTGCTTTACAGTGTCTGAAGACGCATTGCATGTGGAAGAAACTACAGCTCCATTAATGTCCCCTATGACCCTTTTCTTATTTCCAGAGGAAAATCAATCATCCTCCTTGCTCCTGGAATGAAATGAGAAATCTCCAGAGGGAAAGAGGATGTTACTTTCCAGCAGAGACTGACGTGAGTCACAGGAATGTGGATGTGTCTGGATGGCTGGTTCTGGGACACTACTGTGGCCCAGGCACTACCTCCAGGCCTGTACTCCTGACACATTTTTCTGTCCCTGCCAGCTCCTAGTTTTGAGCTCCAATCAGCCTTCAGCCTTTACTCCAGGAGCAACAGGAAGCGCAGGGAGACCCAGAGAGTGCCAGGCTCCCTGAGGGATCAGTAGGGATGCCTGGAGGTGGAGAGGCATCTCCCCGTCATCTTCCATCCTCCCTGGGTGTGGATTGGGGATACACCTTGTCTTCAGTCCCTCTTTCATTTGGGGTCTGGTCCACAAAGTGTCTGCCCTCAGAGCCCTGTCACATACCTGTTCTGTTTTTTGGGGACCCTCCTTGGTCCTGGGGACCACTCAGGGTTGCTACAGCATCCACACCTGTGACCCTTGTCCTTACAGATGCCTTCATCTTTGCTTGGACAGGTCTCATCCCACAGCAGAAGGAAACTGTGTCCCTCTTGGATGAAAGGGGACACTGAGGACCTAGTTTAGTTCTTCCTTTCCTGGCACAAGAGAAAACTGATTTTCATCAACAAGACTATGTCCTTGAAGAAACCTTTATTGTTTCCTCATTTGGTCTGGAGGAATTCTCAGTTTGGCATGGGTTTTGATAGAGATGACTTTTCCTCTACTGTAACTCCAAACTGTCCCTAGGAAGAGCTTGATTGTTTGTAATGAAATGCTACAATTTTTCAAAAAGAATGCACTGAGGTTTTCCTGTTATGTCTGCTAAAAAGAGACTGAGTGGACCCCTGATGCAGAGTGGGTGGGGAGAGGGGTGAGGAGGGGCTGTTTCCCCTTTGACCATCACAGCCTTGTCCAGAGAAGATCAGGCGGCTGGCCTCACCAGGGCTGCTGATAGGAGAGAAGCAGCCCTGCTGTTTTGTACTGCTCAGCAAGCCAGGAGGACGCATGTTGGCAAGAGATGCATAATGCAGGTGCCAGGGGATCCGTTTCCGGAGATGACGAAGGCCACAAGTAAACATTTGTGGTAGGAAGACATCTCCTTCTTTGTGGAAGGAGGTTATTTTTGCCTCTGGAAAGATGTTCCTTCATTCCTGGGTGTTGATCTGATCGTGGTAAATGCGGAAGATAAAATCTTGTCAGCACAGATCTCCCTTTTCTCTGTGTGGGCATTCTTAGGAGTAGGTGGCTTCACCTGCATGTGTGTGACCCCGAGCCTGTCCCCTGCCTCCTGGGCCAGGGATCCAGATATAGTCCATGTGTCAGGTGGGACTAATCCACCTGACACTGTGCTGTGCTGTGTTGCACTTGGGATATACTTGGTTCATCATTAGTTTGTGTGCGGAGAGTTTGGTTCCCATGTCATAGTACTGAGATGGTGGGGCCAGTAAAAGAGGGAATGTGGTTTTTAAGAGTGATTAATGGTTTTGTCTCAGTAGTGGATTCTCACTCTATGGAACTGGGTTGGTTATTATAAAGCAAATTTCATGTCACTCTCTTGCTTTACTTTTTGCCATGTGACATCTTTGTCTTACCATTTTCCACAAAGTGATGCCAGTGCTGGACCTCTAGAACTAAGAGCTAAGCAAACCTCTTTTCTTTATAAAACAGCCAGTCTCTGGTATTTTGTCACAATAACAGGAAACAGACTAAGACTCACTGTAACATACAACTTCCAGGAATTTAGTGGCCTAAGAAAATTAAATGTTTCTCATTCATGTAACCATTCAATGGAATGATGGTAGAGACACAGGCTTGGGGCCACACAGTACATTGGAGATCCAGCATTCTTCCATCTTGTGGCTGTGCTCCCTTCTAAAGCCACAGAATCCTCTCTACTCAGTTTGAAAATGTGAAATTAATGTTTGCAGGAAGTATTTATGGACCATCCTTAGGACTGTGCATGACTGCACGAATTTTTCTCACATCTCATTTGCCAAAATTCAATTACGTGATCCGAGTGATTATGTAAGTCACATGACTTATAACTAATTATAAAACAGTTGGAGAAACATGCAGTACGGTTGTGCCCAGAGGAGGGGATAATGTGGATATCGGTGGGTGGAGATACCAAGCCAGACCAAGGTTCATCACTTTGTGACTTGCAAGGACTAGTTGCAGTTTTAGTAATTAAAGCATTGTTTTAATTTCCTCCCTGAGTTCTTCAAAACTCTCACAAGAAAGTAAAAGCCTATTTTAGACCTGTCAATTCTAACATTTAGTGCATGGTATAGAAACTGGAACATAAAATACAGAAATTGTAATGAATTTTATAGCTTAATATTCTTTGAACTTTAAGTCGCAAGGGAAAGAGAATATGATTTTAGACTTTAATATCTTTGTACTTTAACTTAATGACTGAATTTAATCATTGAACTTTAAGGTTTTTTTCCCTCAGAAAATTCATGATAAGAAAGGGATGATCAAATTTGGGGCCTCTCTTAACTGGCATTTTATTGCTGGAGTATCTTAAGGTTGTCATTGAATTTCATGTAGGACATTTAATCTATATTTAGAGGTGCATGTAATTTATTACCTAGACTAACACAGTTTTGAAAAGGAAAGGGGGCTGCTTTAATAATTGTGCTGGAACAACAGGATCAACCCAGACTGCTTTGGGTGCACTGGGATACATGTTCTCCCTGGTTGTAATGAATGAGTAAGGACATAATTAGGGAGGGAAATGGAGTGGGGAATAGATTTCTAGCCTTATGATAGATCTAAATAGTCGAATTTTCTGAGCCATATACATTCTTAGGGCCAAAACCCTAATTTTTCCACTTGTGATCCCCAAAGCTCCTCCCTCCCACATGAGCTGTAGCAAAGGGTTGAGCAAAGAGAAACCACACTAGTTATTTCAGATGGAGAAGGCACAATGCAGGGAGCTGGTTGTGGTAGGTGAAGGGCTAAAAAAGCAAAAAGGAGGGCAGCATGGAAGTTAACTCTGCATGGAAAGAGAGGACAGAGAGCAGCAACTGGCTCTGGGCCTCATGGAGTGGATATTGGGGTTGGATTTTTTTTATTTTAAAGAGAAAGAGTCAAAAATAACAATAAAATAGAGTTTCAAAACAGAGTAGTAGGAAAGTAACAATGATATGCAATATGCAACAACATTGCATATAGTTATAATCATAATAGTTGTTCATAATACAAGATATAGGTATGAAATATTGTCCAAACAATCTTAATACAAATCTTTCTTTGCAATGATACCAGCTGTATAACTGTCTGAACTATCTTTTGTGTGTATGTGCATGTATATATATAGTTTTTTCCTTTTTCCTTCCTTTTTTTCCTTATTCTCCCATCATAGTTTTTCTTTTCTTTATTTTAAAGACAGTAAAACAAAACAAAGCAGATCAGAACAAAACAATACAAGCAACACAGGATTTCAAAACAAGACAACAGGAAATCAACAGTGGCTACCATAATGTCTCTTGTTTTCTTTGAAATGGTTTTCCATGTCTTCACACACAATGAATTCAAATAAAACAAAATAGTATAAAACCAATCAAAACAAAAGAATGAAAGTATTATGGGCCTTCAAAACCAACAATGGCTACCATAATGTCTCTTATTCTCTTCAAAATAGCTGTCCATACCTTTACACATATTGAAATCAAATAGTAGAAAACAGACTAAAACCAATAAAAATAAAGAATAAAAACATTATTGGACTTCAAAACAAGATGATAGGTAATTAGCAATGGCTATCATGGAGTCTTGTTTTCTTCTAAGTAGTTGTTGGTAACATCACACGCAATGATATCAATCCTTGTAAGCTCTTTAGGAGAAGATCCAGGCATGTGTAAGCCTAAACCTATACATCTCTCTTATCTCTTTTAATTTTTTATTTTAAAGAGAATGAAACAAAGCAAAACAACAGAACAAAGCAGATTAGAACAAAACACAAGCAACATGGGATTTCAAAACAAGACAACAGGAAATCAACAGTGGCTACGATAATGAGTTCTTCTTTTCTTTTGGACAATTTCTTCCCTATTCCCAGTATCTATCATACATTTTGGATCTTATTTATTCATTCAGTTTCTCCACACTAGTGAGACAATATGATGTTTACACATGTGAGTCTGATTTGTTTCACTCATGAGCATGGTCTCAAGTCGCAGCCCTTTACCTATGAAACTCTCCAGGTTATCCTTTGTGGCTGAGGGGATTGGTGATCTTGACGGAATTTGGAGTCCTCTTTGCTGAGAAGCGGCCCTTATCCTGGATGACCAAGGATTTAAGAATGGAGGACAAACATCTGGGGATGTCAGTGGTGGGTTCTTCTCTTCCATTTCCAATGTTTCCTTTCATTGTGGACCCACTGCATCCCCAGTTTCTTGGTGCCCTTCAGCCACCCAGGGGAGGAAGAATGGCTTGACCTGGGCTCCCACTGTGGAAGGTCACAGGCATGCTCAGCTCCACCCTCGCCTTCTGGGGGTGTGTGATGCTTTCCCCTCCCTCTCCGCATGTAAATCTCACCTGTGCATCCAAGACACTAATATTACCAGCAGCTGCTCACTTGTATACTGTCTGGCCTTGGGAATAGGACAGCAATCAGGAAAAAGAAAGATTCTATCTCAAAGACAATACAGATAATAAGTGATACTCATGGCCAGTAAAGAAATCATAATATGTTAAAAGTGATTTGTACTAATAAAAAAAAAAACCCTTCCCACCCTCTGCCCTGCAAAAAAAATCCCGAAAGCCTTCTGGGGAATCATGATTCCTAAGCTAGCTGTCTTGGTACTAACAATGTAGTCTGAGTGGGTCTCACTTTAAAAAAAGACTATGTGGAAACAAAGCAGTTGGACAGGTCACCTCTGGGGGCAGTGTCCTCTCAGCAGTGGGAGAGCTCTGCTTGAGTGTGTTTGCAGGAGGTGTCTCCAGGACAGCTCAGAGGACAGTGGCTTGACTGGAGGAAGGGATGAGTCTGCTGAGGTGATGAGATCTGAGAGGGAGGGGTCACCCACAGGCTGCATGGACACAAAGGAGCAGCACTGCGGTTGCCACAAGCAGAGCCCTGCACTGCTGTGGATTCACCCGTCCTGGGTGCCTGTGGAGCACATGGTGCCCGCAGAGGTGGAGGACATCTGCTTCTGAGCAAAGCCTCAGCCTGGGCATGGTTGTGGAGCAGACGTGGGCCTTGGCTGGTCCTTCTTCCGACCTCACCTGGCCCGTGGGACCACAGGTGCTATTTTCTTCTCAGTATCTTTAAAGTGTGGTCTAGAATCCAGGTGAGGGCACAGTCTCTGAGTGCCTTTCAAGGTGCCTGCAAAGACAGAACTATTTCATAGCCCTGAGATAGGAGTTCTCTTTTCATTTCCATTCTCTCATATGCACAGTGGAATTTTTCAGGTGTTACATGGTGAGCTATACCATAACATACGAAGTGCAGAAGCTGATTATAATATTGCTTTTTTCCCTAACTGCATATTTGTGTGAGGCCCACTTTCCTTTGTATATTTTCATCCTAATAACATTGTAACAGCTTGAATGCAGAAGCTATATAAATCCAGCTGTCTTCTATTAAGCCAAACTTAAACTTGAAAAAAGTTAAAACGTCAGTCTTCTCACTATTTTTTAGAAAATGTGGTTAGTTTTCATGTAAGATAGATTATATTAATACTTAAGTTTGTTATTATTTGTAAATAATTCATAAGTCTTTTCTGGGTTTTCATTTTTAATGTAATAAATTTCAATGAATGTAATCTATGTGAACAAGCATAGTGATTTTCTTCAGTCATTTTGAAGCTGAAAGTTAAGAATGTCTGGTCCAGAGGGTGTTGATCTTGAATCAGGCTGGCGTGTCGAGTTTCAGCCCTCAAAACCCTGCTGCAGTGGTGTCTCTCCCTGTTCCAAGGCATCACATAAGTACATGGCCATGTGTCTTCGCTTGGCTCTCTCTCTTGAGTTTCTATACATGTGAAAACTGCTTCAGATGAAGGTCTATCTTCATGAAAAAAATTCATTTAACCTGGAAAAAAAGAGTTAGAGATGTCCTGAGTTTGCTGATGATCATCTGGACAGTCGCAAAAGTTAATGAAGCTGGACTCTTAGGAGAACACATTCACCCTCAGGACATCACGTGGACCCAAGGAAAGAAGATGGATGTACTTGGGGAGTTTTGATTGATGGATCCTGAAGACCAGCTCATTAAGAGCCCCAACTAACCTACCTGTATGGCAACCACCCGGGTAAATTGCTATAAATACAGATTTCTATGTTCTCCCCCAAATCCAGTGAATCAGAATCTATGCAAATTGGGGATCCATGAATTTGTATTTGCTCTTTTTTTTAACTGCTCTGGTGATTCATGAGGCAGCCAGGATCAGAAACCTTTGATCAGTCCCCTCAAAGCCTGTCAGGTTGCTATGGAGACTGCAGGTTGTGCCATTGGCCCTGCCATATTTCTCCCAGCTTCCCACTCAGTACGCAGGGTACTCACTTGGGTGCTTGGTTCTCTGGGGCCAGGGCAGTACTGTCTCTAGTGTCCCCCACTCCTACAGCACGTCCTCTCAGCAGCACTGCTCTGTGTGGCTGTGCTCTGGGCCAGCACACACCTCTCCAGCAGAGGGTGAGGAAAGGCAGAGGGGACAGGAAGCAGATGCTGTGGGTGGGCGTGGAAGTGGGAGGCCAGGAGCAAACACTGGAGTCTGCCAGGCTGCCTTGGTGGGCAAGGGGACCAGAAGATGGATATTGATTTCTGCTGAACTGACTCACAGGGCTCTGTGGACAAGCCAAGTTTCTGCAGACTTTGAAAAATGTTGGCATCAACGTTGCTGCTATCGCTGGTGCTGATGATAGATGAGGGCTCTGAATGCAGAAAAGGATCTTTCAGCTGTCTGTGATTTTTAATGTGTATAACTGAGACCTAATCGATCACCCCTCTGCTCCACTCTAGGTCCCTTCTCTGTACTCCTTGCAGAATCAAGTGAACATCCTTAAACCTGCCACCCAGAGCAAGGAACAGATCCCACCATTCCCCGCCTGCCAGTCCAGACCAGCACTGGCCTCTCCCTTTCCAGCACAGTGGCTCCAATTTGTGCTTCGATAAAAAGTAGATTCCTTGCTTTGGTTTCAAATGTTATCACCTATGCATGCTCCCCAACACAATAGTGTGATTTGGGCTGGCTTCTTGTTTATAGTGATGGAATCGTATGGCATCTCTTGCTCTTTCTCCTTCATCTTTGCATTATTTCAAAGATTTTTATCCTATTGTTCAAGGTGACGTGGTTTCTTTATTTTGTCGTTGCTGTAAAGGTGTCCGTCCTATGGAATTTACTATATTTATTCATTCAATTGTGGATGAGCATGTCTTTCCTCTGATTTGCAGGTTTGATAACCAGTGCCATCAGGTATGAATAGTCTATTACATGTTTTATGATGTCCCTACATACTTTTATAGGGTGTGTACTCAGAGTGGAACTTCAAGGTCCAAAGAAATCCTTATTTTACTAATGACAGATGGAAGTTTCCAGAATGGTAAGTATCTCCCCTCAAGCACAAGATGATAATTGCTGATTTTTCACCTGCTTATCAACTGCTGATAGGGTCAGAGTTTTAAATTTTTGCCAACCTGGTAGGTACAGTCCTGCCACATTCTGCTTTAATTTACTTTCCCCCTGCTTTTTAATGAAATCAAACACTTCTCCACAGGCTTTTTGTCATTTATATCACCTCTCTTTTAAAGTCATTTGTCCAAGTTCGGCTTCTTTTATCTTTTGTCTTTCCAATGCTTTCTGATTGATTTGCATGAGTTTTTATGTATTATAAAGACTAATCATTTTTATTGCTTAGCTTATCTTTTCACTTTTTTTGTGATATCTTCTGATGCACAAAAGTTTCTAATTTAACTGAGAAAAATTTTACTGTTTTTCTTTATGATTAGTGGTTTTGTGTTTTAAAAGCCCTCCTCCACATCCTGAGATCTCATAGACATTCTACTACTTCTTCAAGTGGGTTTTGTTTTTTGTATTTAGATCTATTAACTCTTTTGTCTATAACATCTGATTTTCCTAGTGCTGTGTATCTCTACTCTAGTACCTCTGAAGTAAACCAAGTTGTCCTGTATGTATGTAGACATTTTTTGATATTATTTCTCTCCACCATTTGTTAATTTGTCTACTTAGAGCCAATACTACAACTTTCAGAATTACAGCTCATGATAAAATCTGATATTCAGGCTAGCATGTGCTCATATTTTTCTTTGTAGAGGACTATCTTGGGTATTCTTGGCTCTTTTCATGTTTACAAACATTTTAGAGTCACTTTGTTATGTTCCACAAAATTACTTTGGGACTTACATTGGCATACTACTGAGTCTTTAAAGATCAATTACAGAGGAATTTATTAGATTGATGAAATTCAGTGTCTCAAACATTATCGGCATGATTATTTCCACATTTGTTTTTTTAAATATGTCTTGATAGTATTATTCTCTCTCCATAAAGATTTACATACTTATGAGTTTATTCCCAAGAAGTTCATCTTTTAAAGCTATTGTAATTAAGAACTTAAATATTTCATTTCCACTTGTTGCTATTGGGTAGAAATTATAATACTGATTTTCTCATGTTGGTTTTATAGCCTGTACCTAAGTAAATCTCTTAATTACTTCTAGTAATTAATGTTCTCTGTCTCTCTGTCTCTGTCTCTCTGTCTCTCTCTGTCTCTGTCTCTCTCTCTATATATATACATATTATATATATAATGTTATATATATTATATATACATTATATTATAGTATATATACATTATATATATAATGTTAGTTTCTATCATTTAACATAAATTCATATGCTTTCATCTCATTTTCTTTTCTGGCTTCACTATATTGTCTGACATTATGGTATGTATTGAAAACAAGATGATGGCTTTCTTCACTCATTCTTTCAAAAGAAACATCTTCAAAATTTCACCATTATGTACAATGTTTTCTCTAAATAAATTTCAAAGGCTTAAGAAACTTCCTTCCTTGAATTTAAAAAATGTTCAATCGTATCTGAAGTTCACATAATTTTATCAAAAATTTTTCCTTCATTCATTAAGTATGTGATTTAGTTTTATCTTGTAATCTATTAATGTAGTAAGTTAGTTTCCTAATATTCCTAATATTCAGCCAACACTGCTCTCCTGGAAAGAATCCAATTGTTTAAAAGTGTTAACCTTCTTATTTTTATTTGTAGGACAAAGTTGAGTCTTGAAATGTCTTTGTAGAATCTGTTGTTAAGATTTGTATAGTGTTATAAATAATATTAGGAGATGTCCTTTTTCTGTTCTTCTGAAGAATGCATGAAATTTGTCCTGAGTATTGGTGGAACCCACTAATGAAGGTATAGGCTTTCTTTTTGAACTTATTATACTTGCAGGTTTTCTGTTTCTTGTATTAATTATAGTAAGTTATCCCATGTATATATACTTAATCATAATACCCTCTTACCTCTTTATCAACCTGCTAGATGTCAGATATATCAAGTTCATATTCCCCAGAATCAAAGAGGGAATTCTAAGGAACAATGGAGATAAGAGTAGAAAAATCTATCGAGAGAGGTCACTCCTGAGCACCAGGAGGAACCTAAAAGTGGGCTGCTAGTGATCTTGCTTTGCAAAGGACGTTTTAAAGTGCAAAAATCACAAAGTGAATACAAAGTCATGAGGTGAGCACAATGTGGGTCAAAACTATGATCAACCAATAAGACTACAAGTATAGCTGCTTAGGTAATATTAATCCAATGCGGAATCAAGTTATGTAGCAAGTATAACTGAAAAGAACAAGGGCTTTTTAAGGAAAGGATGGATCAGGAGGTCCTGGTCACCCACCTGGGTGACTGATATCTAGATAGACTTTATTGGACCAGGTGTTACCACTTACAGTATCCCTCAGAGAGGCATGTAGGCCTGGTCATTCCATCTTTATCTTGAGGCCTGACCTTCGACACATGTGCCTCTGGCTGGATGCACCTCCAGTTGTAATTTGTTCTTGTCCTCTGCATTGACTCCCTCTAGGGTCTACCCCTGTCTGAATGCCTATGATATTTCTACCCAGTTTAGCTGTCTGTAATACTTTGACTCCAAGATCTATAATGATGTCTTTTAAAAATATTGCTTATAAATAAATGTCCTCTTTCTTCCTTTGGCTGGCCTCACTAAAAATTTATTAGTTTAATTACTAAATCAAGAACAAAATTACATCCTTGCTGAAGCTTTCTTTTATTTTTGTTTTTTATTACATTAATTTTACTCTCACTATTTGCTTCCTCTACTTCCCATGTGTTTATTTTGGTGAATTTTTCTAACTTCCTCAGAAAGATGATTCATTCACTGATTTTTAATCTCTCTTCTTTTCCCTTCAGTATTGTTTTATCTGTTACACACACATTTTGATACTATAATCTTTTCATTAACTTCCAGTAAAATTATTTTCTATTATTAATATTCGTGTGTTTTCTTCATTGAGAAAGTTACTTGAAAATGTATTTCCTACTTTCTAAACCTCTGGGAATTTTTTAATTTTCTTTCTGCTTTGGAGTTGTGGCATAATTACATTGTGATCAGAAAAGCCTGGCTGTATAAATTTAAACTTGTGAAAGATTTGAAGCTTCTTTTATGGGCAGACATATGGTAAACTGTTGTTAAAGCTTCATGTATGCTTCAAAAAAATCTATTCCTGGGTGGTAGGATGAGCTCTCTTCCTGTGTTATCCATGATCAAATTATCCAAACCATCCCTACTTTTGTGTGCTTTAGTTACTGGAATTAAGTGTGATCAAATTCTCCACTGTGGTCATGGATTTTTCTATTTATTCCATTTTTTTTACATTTCTGACAATTTTTAAAAATCATATGTCTTGAGACTATGTTTTCAAGTGCATAGAAATTTAGAATTGTTTTGTCTTGTTAAATGAAAACAGTAGTGAAATGTTCCTGTTTAACTGTCTGACACTTCATACTTCAACTTTATTTAATTTTCATTGATATAACTTTATCAGCTTTCTTTTATTAACTGTTTCTGTGAACTAGTTTTGTCCATCTTTTATTTTCAAACTTTCTGTGTCCTTATATTTTAGGCATATCATTTGTAAACAATAGCTAGTTGTCTCTTTAAAAACAAATGTGGTGTGGCAAGCTGAGATTATTAGTTAATCTTTTTGCATTTGTTATATTTACTGATATATTTGGATAAAAATCTACTATCTTCCTATGTATTTTCAAGTGTTCTATTTATTCTCTTGCTCCTCTCTCTGTTTGCCTTCTTTTGGATTGTTTGAGTGGCTTTTTAGAAATGTTTTAATGGATATATAATAATTATGCAGCATTCTGGGATATAACCTGCAATCTCATGCTCACCACAGGAACGTTCACAATAGCAATGTCTTAGTTACTTTTCTTGTAGCTGAGACAAAATACCAACACCCAAAGTTAAAGAGGAAAATATTTATTCTGCTCAGTTTATAGGATTTTCCATCCATAATTGCTTGGTTCTAAGGCAGGATGGCAGAGTGGTGTGGCAGAAGAGAATAGTTCATAGAGGGCAGACTGTAGCAAAGCAACAAGTGATAGAGATAAGCCTCTTTCTGCCCTTTATATTATATCTAATCTATCAGGATTAGGGCTGTGCCAGTCCAGTCAGTGGACTGATCCCACAATCCCCCATCCTTAATCCCAGTACCTTTAATCCCAACATAGGAATCAATCACACAGTCTAGATTCAGCTACTGAAATAATCCTATGAGCATATGTGCCGTTAGTGGGACATCTAGACACAAACCATAACAAGTGACATGTGGAATCACTGCTATGTCCATTAGCAGGTGAATGGTGATGTGTATCATGGCAAGGTACAGTTGGTTGTGAGGACAGATGGAATCTTGTCATTTGCAGTGACATGGATGAGCTAGAGGACATTATATTAAACAAGATCAACCAGGCACAGGAAGATGGTGCCTCATTGTCTCACTCATGTGTGGAATCTACAAAAACTGATTTCGTGGAAAGAGAGAGTAGAACCATAGTTTATCAGAGGCTGAGGAGACTGGGCCCTGAAGTCATAACATGGACTCTTGGTGTACCAATGCCTAAGCTTAATCTATATTTTACTTTCATGAAGATAATAAACACCCTCTAAAATCTTAACTACATTTAACAACTTCTAGGTTTATAGTCAGTTGTGTGTAGGAACTTTGAGACACTCTCCAGGAACTTTGTGGGAATCTCTGAGCAGCCTAAGATCCTTGAGAGTAGGTGATCCAAGACCCTATCCAATTTAGTGTTCCATAAAGGTGGAATCACTTTTAAGATGCTGAATGGGCCAACCCTGATGTAGACAATGCATCATTAAAAGGCAATTGTAGAGCAATGAAGCATAGGTTTTTCATGCTTCAAAAAAACAAGGAGGCAGGCTTACAGAATAGTGAGGGTCATGTCCTTTCATTCAAATGCAGTGGAAAAGCTGTAGCAAACCCTAATAGACTGCATATAAGAAAAGCTGTTAAATTGAGGATTAAAAGGCCAAAACAAGGCTTCCAGAAGATCTGTGGCAAGCCTGAGACAATTCCAGAAGAGCAGCATCACTTTCTTTCCTGCTAAAAATATTTTTGTTTTCCTGCTTCCCCAGTAGACCTAGGCATGTGGTCTTTTTTGGTCAACTCTGTCACTGCAGAGGGAAAAGGCAAGGTCCTTTCTGTGTAAGTGTAAAGTTGTCTGGAAGAGGTAGGAAGAAAGTTTAAGATGCAAGTTGGTCTGGTTTAACAGGGACACTTTGTTCTCATGATTAATCCCAAATGAAAGTCATTAAAAAGTTATTATCATTTTCTGGGGGACAAAATGGAAGATGTTGCTTGGTGAAATTAAGCTTCAATTAAATTATGTTCCACATATGCCCTGATAGTAGAGAATCTTTTACCATTCATATTTAATTTAGTTCAGTAAAGTGGAGAGATTTATTTTCTGTAGTGGCTCAATATATTCAGCACATCTGCTGTTGTTATCTTAATGTTTACCTGTCTCTGAAGCTATGAGATAATAGAATCATAGACTTCCTTGACATCTTGGTATGGGAAACGTCTTAGTTACTTTTCTCTCCTTGCTGAGACAAAATACTCAACACCCAAAGTTAAAGAAGGAAAGGTTTATTTGACTCACAGTTTGCATAATTTACTGGTGCTGAGGTGGGGTGGCACATGGCAGAGGGGCAACAGTTACAGCAGTGGAAGACAGTAAAAGCAACAAGAGCAACAAAGGGAGGTAAGGAGCAAGACTCTTTTCCTCCTTTCTACTGTATGCAGGCTACCCGCCCTGGAGCGGGTGTAGCACTCACATCATTTCCCTGCCCTCCTCTTGCACAGACTCAGGATAGTTACAAAGTGAGGACCCTGGCCCCCTGCTTAATTATTAGTTAAGCTTCTAAACGTCTTAAGTTGACACAGTGCATCAACCATTACAAGAAATAGAGGCTTTATTTTATATACCACCCTGCTGGCTTCCCTGATTCTAGCTGGGCGTGAGATAATATACAGTGACATTGCAGTACTAAGCCTCTTATTTTCTCCAAGAGTCCCATTGTTTCCTAGTTGGTAAATGATATTTCACTGGGTTCAGGTGATGGGTCAGGAAGTGAAATCTTTAAAGGGCAAAGGACTTAGTAGTGGGTAACTGGGTCACTGGCCTCCTGGGAAAAGAATCCCAGAAATTCCCTCACAACCTCAAGGATTTTATCTATAAGAACTCCCAAGTTCTTCCACCCCAGCCTTATTTTGGCTCCATTCACCTTACAGATGAAACAATCAATGCTCAGATGCATGAAGTTTTTCATGTAAGGTCATTCGACTAATGATTTCAAGTGTTCTCCTAATGTTTAAATCATCACGCCCAAGTTCATAAATACATAGAAATAAACGCTCAAGAATGCACACCAATATAAAGTGCGTTTCAGGTTAGTGGTAGTTTATCCTGCAGCAATTGTCCCATTATTTTATTGGTCGCCAGTGTTTCTAGGGTGGAGAGAGACACAACATCACAAGAGCTAAAAAATCACATCTGCAGTTTATAAAGAGCGTAGGACCCCTTGTGGCCCCACTCTCCCCTTAATTGAGAGGAGCAGCATCCTGAAGGATGATGACACGAGCTGTCTTCTGCCAAGAAAACTTGACAGAGAAGGAACACAGCTGTCAAAAGGGCCTGGGATCTGTTTTGCTGCCCAGGACACCTGCTAGAAGTCCTCACTCGGATGAAAAAGATGTGGTATTTTTATACAATGGAATATTACTCAGCTATAAAAAAGAATGATCTTGAGGCCTTCATAGGGAAATGGAGACAACTTGAGACCATCCACATTAGTGAAATAAATAAGAATCATATTTATAAATATCACATTGTGTCTCTAGTGTAAAAAGTAATAAGAACTGTAGGAGTAATAAAAAACAAAATGTGTAATTGCTACTTTAAAAAAGAGAGGAAAAGAAAGTGCTCTAAAGGATATAACTGCATGTGTGTTTAAGCGTGTAAGATAGATGTCCATATTACTGTTTTTGTTAGAATGTGGAGCAGAACCCTTAACAGTCTCATTGTTTGAATGTGTACTTTCTATGTTTTAACTTTGTAACTTGAACAACTATTTCCAATGATGACAGTATGTAACTTATCAAGTGGTGATTTAACAAGTATTTCTGTTTTTGTTTTTGTTTTTGTTTGTAGTGGTTGTTGTTCTGTTTTTTTTCTTTCCCCTTTGGAATTCTGTATTGTTGCTACCCTCTTTCTGTTTTGTTTGGTTTTTTTTTTTTTTTTTTTTTTTTTTTTTTTTTTTTCCCTTCTTTTTTTTAAATAAAAAAAAAAAAAAAAGAAGTCCATGCTGCTAATCAGCTCATGTGCAGGCAGCTATTTTAACTCCAATTTTGTGGGCCTTCTGTGGCACCTTTTGATTTAAAGGGAAGTGTTGAAAAGCACTTCGGAGCTACTCAAACGGCTTCCAGGGTTCTTCAAACATAGCTGATTAGATGGAGAGGAAAGCAGCCTTCACAACTGGTTTTGTGGACATGGAAAACTAGATTATTCAGGCACCTCAACTGCAGAGAATAATTTTCAGAAAGACAGTGACTGAGGAGTCTGATTTCTGTCTGAAGAGATACTTTCCCTAAGGTCAGATGGAATTGAAAAGAGAATTTATGGAAAAATTGCCACCCTGACCTTAAACTTACAGTCTTTGAGCTGATGCTTCAATGAGGAATGGTGTGCTATTAAAATATATTGAACATTTTAATGATTCCACTAGCACTCAGCCAAAAAGGGAAAAGAAAAAAAGATCTAAATTCTGGCAAGGAGGATTTTGCCAAGGAGATTTTAATGTCAAGGATGGATGTGAAGCTAAAAATAAGGTGCTCACAAGTATCCTAGAGCAGTGGGTGGGGATGTATACATAATCAAATTAAATTATTCCATTTCCACTTATAGAAAAATCTGAAGGGAAAAATTGTCAAGAAAACATTTAGTCATATTTCACGTGGATTATGCTGATAAGTACCAAGCTCCAGACCTGTCAAAATAAACCCGCAGCACTTGCTGGCAGAAGTGTTGAGTATATCACCACTGCGACGTGCAAAAATGATAAAGAGCTTACAACTCTACCGAGTCTTGCAAAGCATCCAACAAAAGAGAGGATTCTGGGAGAGTATTGGGGCTCAGTGACCCAGACGTGGGATGCAGAGGGTAGAACCTTCAGGGAGCCTCCAAGGTATGTGAGCTCCTGATCCTGGCTCTCTGGGGCCTGTGTCTCTTTTCCATGTTGTTTTGCTGTCGGAGAAAGGTCCCCTGCACTGTGACCTTGCCCACAACTGTGCACTTCTCACAAAGCACTGTTGACACAAGGAGACTGAGAGCTTTGCTGCAGCCCACACAGGCATTTGCGAAAGGACTGCAGAGCACAGTGTCTGAAAACAGATGGGTTTGTCAGCATTTCGGGGACAAACATCTTCTATTTGCACCTGTCCCACTTCCAATCCGAAGTTGGCAAGGAAAAGTCCAGTCTTGATTGAATATTTTATTTTCTTCTTTAGTTATAATTAAGAGACTCACAGACAGAAATCTGCTCTCTTTGTCCCTTCTGCCTGTCAATTCCCTTGGCTCACTGCAGCCAGGACCCTGGGCCAGTGTGCTCTGTCCTCTGGGCTCAGATGCTGACCAGTGGGAGGAGGGCTTGGGAACAGCGAGGAGAGGACAGGTGTTTTCCTGGGCTGCGTGAAGAGGTGGTGTGTGTGTGCTGACCAATGCTTGTGATGCAGCTGACACAGTGACCAGGGCTCCATGTGCATGCAGGACCTGGCAGAGAGACCCTGGAAAGCTAACCCAGGTTTGCCTCAGACCATCCAAGCTAGATGAATTCTGGCTTGGACAGAAACTGCAGCTCATGCCTCTCGCTTCTCTCTCGGCAGGTCATTCTGGATTCTTGTGATTTTTGTTCCCTGAAGAAAACCAGAATGAGACAGTAAGGAAAGTAATTTGACCAGATGCAAAGGGAAGGAGTGACGTTAATTGGCAGCACTTATGGGGAACATATTAAAGATCAGACAGCTGCTAACATTTCCCACAGGACCTTCCTCCTCCACCACTCACTACCTTCCTTCCTGGAGCAGAGCACGGAGTTCAGGGGCTTCACTGCAGAGATGTGGACCCTGCTATCAGCCTCATTTACACACGAGAGTGAAATAAACTCCCCATGCTCACATACAGCCATGATCAAGCAGCGGCAGGATTGGAACTTTAGCCTTAGACTGTTCTGCTATTCTGTCTCCTGTGGGTTTCTCCACTTACTCCCCACAGCATGGGCAAGAAAGTGGCACAGTGGCAGGAGCAGTGGGAGGGATTTAATTTCAGCTCTGCTCTTAGTTATTCATGTCTCCTCAATGATGTCACTGAGTCTTGCAAGCCTCATTACTTATTTAATCTGGAAGGTGGTTAAAAGTCCTCCAGCATGAGTTACTATGATAGAACTGTATCAAAACGGTTCATGGGGAGAAGCTTTGAGTACAATTAAGGTCTTCTGTGTATGTCATAATTAAGACGGTGCTACAGGGCGTGATGTGGTATGAGAGAGAGAGCAATGGCTGTGGCCCAGCCCTGAGTTCTAGTTTATTGCACTAGTGAGACCTTTCTGACACTCTAGTGTCTCGGCTGTAAAATGGGGATGTTGTGTCCTGCTGGACACTCTGAGTGATGAGCACACTCACTGGAGTCTGAGTACAGTGACAAACAGTGTCTGATGCAGGGAAGTGACTCCGTACCTGCAGGGGAAGCAGAAGGGGCGGTTGAAGATGCAGTAGATGAGGGGGTTGATGGCACTGTTCAGGGCTGGTAGGTTCTGGATGATCACAGAAGCATAGAAGCGCTCCTTGGTGTCTGGAAGGAGGTTAAAGTTGTCCAAAATGTCAAACAGGAAGTATGGGCTCCAGCAGATGGTGAAAGCTAGGGAGAAGAGGCCCATTAGCACCAGAGACCACAGCCCAGGGGCTCGGTCAACCACTGGCATTTCAACTGGGTGTTCCTTGCTACCTGCTGTCTCACAGAAACATCAGGGCTGGCAACACTGTTAGAGCAGCTGTGTGCGTTCACATTGGTGTTTCGCACTGTGTTTGCTGGGACATATCCTCGTGTCTATGCATACACTCTGAAGACAACATTTCCAACCCAAGCAGTGCTCCTAGACCTTCTGTATCTATAAATAAGGGGATGAGGAGGACATCCGATTTCTACTGCTGTGGTCTGGGTGTCAAAAGACCAAGAACTCACAACCACCACAATCTGCAGCAAACCTAGCAAAAATCTCACAGGAATTCTCTGGGGCCAGACAGAACAGGGAGCCCCTGACCAGACTCTGCTCCTAATATTAGGGACTAGCAGAGAGAAGTGATCCTAATATGTTTGGAGCACAGCCCTGTTTAATCACAATGGTCTCAATTTCCCTTTTCCATCTCCAGTTAACCTCTCCAGAAAATTCCTATCGAGTATCCCTGCCCAGGTTACTTGATGTGTGTGAACCCCTAGATTCTATTTGGCTCTTATACCTCAAAGGAAATGCATTGGATGTGGGAGTTCAAAGTGTGAAGATTAATTTCATATAAAACTTGACTGGGCCCCAGGTATTTGGTTAAACATTCTTCTGGGTGACTTTATAAAGTTGTTTCTGGATAAGATTAATGTTTGATTCGGGACACTAAGAAAAGCAGATTGATCTCATCCAATCTGTTGGAGGCCTGTGTAGGGCAGATTAGCTTTCTCTGCCTGTCTTTGCTCTTCTTTGCCTTTATGCTGGGAGTCATACTGGAACCTGCACCAAGTCTTCTGTTTTTAGGCCTTTTAATTCTGACCCGGACTAGAACATTATCTCTCTAGGGTCTTCAGTGTGCAAAATGGAGAACTTGAGACTTCTTGGCTTTCATAATAAGAGGAGTCAATTTCTCATAGTAAATTAAAATCTATTTGTTTATCACTCATCCTTGCATCATTATTTACCTATTCATCCATCCACCCACTTATTACCAATCATCTATTTATCCATCCATCTAGTCTACCTATTCATCCATCCATCATTCATCTATCATCTGGTAGTCTACCTAACCGATGTGCCCATCTATCCATCCACCCCAACCATCCATCATCTATCATCTGTTTATGCATGAATTCACCCATCCATTATCTATCTATTCAGCTATCCATCTATCATTTATCTATTCATCTATTGTCATCTATGTATTCATCAATTATCTACTTGTTTATCTTCTATCCATTCATCCATTTATCTTTCTATTATCTGTTCATCAATCCTTTTATTGCCTATCTATTATCTATCTCTCTAATCTATCTATCTAATCTCTATCTATCTATCTATCTATCTAATCTGTCTATCTTCCCATTTCCCTGGAGAGCACAAGGCCACATGCTCTTGGGCTGAACTCTCTCTCTCTCTCTCTCTCTCTCTCTCTCTCTCTCTTCTTGCTCTCTGCTACATCTTCACCACTCTCACCACCCAACACCGACAGAATTTTTTTTTAGAGTAGGAAAAATTTGACTTTTGTGGCCATCCTCATGAAGAGACAAGCTTTCCCATAATGGATTGAGAGGTGTGGTAGCTTTCTGGGGGTTTGGGAATGAGGAATTAACTCATGACATTTTGGCCCCAGATGGTGGCAATGTGTTATAAGATGGAAGTCATTCAAACAGAAAGACCAGAGGTCATTCTGAACACTGAGTAAAGAACCACATCACTATACCAAGAGTAGTCTTGGGGCTTCAGGTATAAAAATGCTTTCTATGGTCATGTGGTCGTGTGTGTGTGTGTGTGTGTGTGTGTGTGTGTGTGATTGCAGGGAAGCTAGTTCTCCTGCATGCTTCAGGATCTGCCACCCCAGCCAGCAAAAGCTAAGCCATATCCCAGGCATTATTTAATGCCCAGCTGGATAGTCATACATGAGAGAACTCTGTTTATAATTTCTCCAGTCTAAAAACCTAACTCTCTTTTACATATATATGGAGCTACTTTCCAGAAATACTGAATTTTTCAGAAACGCAATTCCCTTGTAAACAGAAGAAAGACTACTTTGTTTAGTTTGGAGATTTCCCAGGCTTTGCTCACCTGCTTAGAAAATCAAATTGCTGACAATCAGACTGGTTACATTTTTAATGTCTCCATGAAAATACACCTGTGTTGGCTTCTGTTTGTAGCTGTTACTATGCCTAGGTGTAAACTTCTGATTAATTTATTATTCTTCTAGTGCAGCAGTCCCCATAGAGTAACATATCAAAAATTGGTATTGTTATATAATAAATGACTTTATTTATTTATATATTGTCATTTATATATTGTCATTATATAATAAATGACAATTGTTGGGACAGTGCATTTATTTACAAAAAATTGGCAGGTAGGTATCACATATGCTTGTCACTTGAAAATGTTAAAAGTCCATTGCAAGATATTTGTCCTAGAAAGGGCCATTTTGGTCTATCCATACTTGCTGAGCATGTGTGGCGTCCCTGGTGGGCATCCCTGCTGCAGACTGAAGGATATCACAGGGCCTGGGGATATGGATCACGCTTATGAAAGAATGCACATGTAAGCACACACTCTCCTCCACTCCATACCCGGGGATTGTGAATCTGCAGTTCTGACTGGGAAGGTAGGGGAGTATTTGACCTGCCTCACAGCCTCTGAGAACTGCTTCTCAGAGCTCTGGTGAGTTGTACCTCCTCTGTTCTGCTCTGCCTGTGCCGTGGTCTGCACCTGGCATCTGAGGCTGAGTCATACTGCGCTGCATGTGGTCTGTTTGGCATTTTGCAGTTGTATTTTAGAACAGGGAGGCAGGGAATTCTGACAATTTGACATGAAGCTAATGCTTTCTTGTGGTTTCTAAGAGCTTCCAGAGGTGCAAAGAGAGGGCATTTCAGCTAAATAGAGAGAAGGAAGCAGAGGTCCTTTCCCTTCTTGCATCTCCTCATTCATTGGTTTGTGGGACTCAAATTCAGGCCTTGGTGATAATATGTAAGTAAAACAATAGCAAGTCATTGTTCTTATGGATTGATTGCTCCAGCAGGGGACATATATAATAGGAGGGAATGTATGTATCATAATACAAACATAGATGATGGATAGATTGATAGATGAAAGATAGATGACAGCTAGATATGGAGGATAGATATGTGATAGAGGATAAAAGATGGATAATAGATAGATAATAGATAGGTAGAAATAAGAGCCATGAAGAAAAATAGAGCCAGGTAAGACCAGAGGAGATGGTAAAAGAAGACTTGTCATTGTCAAAGATGCCTGACAAAGATGTCATTGTTGAGGAACAAAACAATGTGGAGGTAAGATATGCATTCTTCTTCAAGGAGAACATCTCAGTTGGGAACAATATGAGGTGACTTTTGTGGGTGCTAAGAGCAGAGAGAAAGGAAGAGGAAAAGGCAGAAGACAGGAAGGAGGATGGTAGGAAGGGGCTATAGGGAAGGGTTAGGAGTGACCTTAATAGTAAATGTCCAGGACAAGTGGGACACACTCCTGCTGCGCCTCTGCTTGTTAACATCAGGCCTGCAGAGTGTCTTCAAGGAGGCAACTGGAACAGCAGGGTGATCTAATCTCCAGCTTCAGCTACTTTGGCCCTCATCTGATTTTCCCCAAATTATCCAATTCACACCCCGAAGGAAAGCTATATTCATAAGGGAGGGGGCCATAGGAACTAAATGTCAGTCCCTGGAGAAGCCACAGAGGGGCCAGTGAGTCTCACACATTCCTTCCCAAGCAGAGGAATAAAAGAAGCGCATGAGTCCTCTCTTGTGGGACCTCACTAGCAGTTTGCTTTTGGAAGGTTCATACAGTTCTTCGGTATAAGGAAGGACATTGCTTACCAAGGACAATGATGATGCTGTACTTGATGGCCTTGACTTTCGCCTTTGAGATGAACCCTCGGTTGTAGCTGGTGCACAATTTCCCATCTGTAGATAAAACCAGGTGGGGGAAGGGCTGTAGAATGAAACGCTTAGGATGGGGCACTTTCAGTTTCTGCCAACAGAAACACTGAGCGATAGACTTGCAGCTTTCCTGTGGGCAGAACAATGTAACATCCTGCGTGCCTACACCTTCCCTAGACATTTTCAGAGTAAACGTGGTTCAGGGCTGGTTGCTGGAAATTGCTCATCTAGTGGCTTACTACAAAATGCAGATCCTGTGGGATGCCTAGAGGAGTAGTCAGCTTTTCATTGTTGGGGACACAATATCTGACACTCACACCTTATGGGAAGAGAGGTTTATTTAGCTTATGGTTTCAGAGGATTCTGTCTGTGTTCGGCTTGCTCCCATGCAAAAGCCTCATGGTTAAAGGGCCTGGTGGAGGGAGGCTGCTCACCTCACGGTGGGCAGGAAGCATAGCAGGGGAAAAGCAGCAGAGCAGAAGGAGCTAGGGATTATATACTGTCCTGAGGGTCATGCTTACATTATCCACCCAGACACACCCAGAAGTGTGCTTTACTAATTTCCTAGGTGGCTCCCAATGCAATCAGGTTTATACAATGAAGTTTACCCAGTACAGTTAGACTCCCTCTGGAGACATAGCTGCAAGTAGAATTAGACTACATTATCACACAGCCTGAAAACTTCCCCTGGGTGGGCATAAACCCCAAGCTAGATTGAGATACCTGTGGGGTAGAAAAGTCACTTTCATAGACTGATTGGCCCTTGACCAACTGTTTCATCTAACAGAAACTCTACTCCCAACCAAACCAGGGATATCAGAAAACTGTCCTGTATCTGAACCTGGATAAGACTTCAGTTGTATGTGGACTGTCATCTGATGGTAAAATATTTGAGGGGAGAATGTAAAAATCGACTGAAATATAAGCTAGATGAGGACAAGGGTTTGATTTAGCCACTCTCATGACCTATATCATATCAGATGATTAATAAATACTTGCTGGCAGAATCAGTAAACACAGTATCACAGTGAAGAAGTATTGATGAAACTAATGTTGAGTCAGTGCAATAGGAATTAATGAAAGGAGTGTTGAGATGGCAAATTTGGGGTGAAGTATTGGCCACAGGACTGCTTGTCTCTGAGAAAGTCTTTACTCTGGTAGCTGATATGACACCTCTGGATAGACACTCTGCCCCAGAGAACACCCTTGATGACAAAGCATGGACAAGATGACATCTGTCCTCTCACTTCACCCAGCTGGGTGCCACTGAACTGCCCTCAGCAGGCCTATCCCAGTGCCTACGTCGGGCAGGGAAAAGCAGCTGCACCCCGGATGGGCCAAACACAGTGCTCAGTTGGATTGTTTGGATTTCACATTTGAAGCTTTTTGTAATCTCCATAGAAATGGATCTGAAATTTACCTTTGTTCTATTCATTCAATCCCATCTCTAATCCAACCCACCCTGATCCAACAAGCACAGTATGTCTTCTTGGAGCTATGGACTGAACAGAAGGCTAGAGTTCTCATTGTCTAGGAGCTGTCAGTCCTTCAGGAAGATCACACACTGTCCACATGCAGGGTGAGACTCATAGATGCTGCCCAGTCACCAGCAGAGGAGATGAGATGGCACCCCCACAGCTCTGCCCAGAAGGCTGCTCAGGGGATGCAGAACACCAGGTAAACTTGCAATGACAAGAGAGGGTTTCAAAGGCAAAGACTGAGGTACAGGCATGTGACTGAGGAAGGCGGAGGGAACGTCCACTGCCAAAACATGAGAGAAAAACATGGAGGATGTGTTCGGACCATGGGGAGTCACTGTGTTTGGCTCCATCCTATCAGCACATGGGGCGTGAGAGTGGAGGGGCCTGATGACACACCAGGGAAGACCTTGTGTGTCTTTGCAGAGTCTGGGCTGGACTCCTGGGGCAGGTGCCACAGGTTACTGGAGCCTTTGGGCACTTGGCAGTGTGAACATTTTCTCACTGCAGAGGACAGCCTACTACCAGTAACAACAGAAATGGAGAAATTTTTAGGTAAAAACAATGAAAATCCTAATAAACAGTTGATTCTTATATCCTAAGCTATACATTGTAAGGTCACCCTGAGACAGTATTACAGGCTTTAAATTATTCTTTGCATTTCCCAGAACCACAGAACCTGGGGATTATAAAGGAGTAAATTCTGGAAAAACACCTATGGGAATAGTTCTCAGCCGGGAGAAATTGTGCTTTCCAGGGGTCTTTCACCATTCCTTGGATGTGATTTTTGGTTGTCACAATGTGGAGGTGCTACTCATCTAGTGGGGAGAAGCCACAGATGCTGCTCTATCAATGCCCAGGACACCACTCTCCCGATAATTATAAAGTCCGAATTGCTGAAGGTGTCAAAGTCGAGAAGCCTGATTTCCACGGTTGAATTTTAGGAAAGACCAGGCTTCAGGCTCAGACCTGACTATATCTTTCAGCTCTATCCATAGGTAGCTGTGTGCGCTTGGGCAAGTGGCCCAGTTCCCAGCCTCAGCCCATTTAGAAGCTGAGGCATAAAACCTCAAACACACAGAATGACTTCGAGTTTACATATATAATGTATTTAAGGGGCCAAGCTCTATACTGGGATATCAGTTACCTTGTCAATTTTGATGAATGTAATTTTCATAGTATTTGCAAAGGAATCTGAGCTCTGTATGGAAGAAACAGAAGGTACTTCTACCTTAGGTCATTTCTTAAACTGTGTTGTTATCATGATACAGCAGAAAACTATGAGGGTGGGATTATACTGATTGGGGGGCAAGAAGATGACAGCAGATCAAATTATTCCCTTTCAAAGTGTCCCCACTTGCTTGTCCTAGGTAACAGCTGGCTTCTAAACAGTGTGGCTCCGGAGAATTGCTCAGTCTTTCAGAAAAGTTTTTGAGAATGACATTTGTGCTGCAAAATCTGTTTAAAATGGAAACTGGAAATACCTTCCACAGGGCAACTTGGTGACAACATAATCAACCACCTGGCCTCTGATCTTCCAATGAGTTTAGTGAAAAGCATCTTTAATCTGACCACTCCAGGAAATGCAAAGCCTCCGGCTTCTAAAGATGGCTCTTCAAAGAGAGCTGAGCTACAAAACGCCTGTAATTCTCTTTTATTGGTAGATAAAAGGATTATTTCTACTCAGGCCTTGGTACTGTGCTGGAGTGAAAAGAAGTAAAATGCAGCTGTCACCAAGCATTAATGGCTTAGGAAACCTGGAGGTAGTGGGCTTATTAAATCCGAGCTTAGGGAGCTCAGTGACTGAGGCTCCTCTAGTGCCAGGTGCACCACTCATGGGGCCGTCCCGGAAACCAAGTCTCCATATGGGCTGGCTCTTTACCTTCCCAAGTCTTCAGGTCCCCTAGAGGGTGACAGGAGCCCATTCTTCATACAGGATGAGCACCGAGCCTGGGGTGATTGGTTCCTGGAGGTTTTAAACGGACGCAGAATTCATTTCTGCCAGGTAGGGAGACCCACCTATGGCCCTGTGGTAAGCACAGGTGATTTGCTTAGAAACAAGGAAGTCCTAAACTGAGATTTTATACCAAGCATGCTCTTGTATTGGAAACCTTATGGACCTCAGGTTGGCTTAAAAAATTAAACATATTTTATGGTTTTTCCTGATTCCTTAAGGTGTTTGAAACTTAAAACTCATTTTTGATCAGTAATGACCTTTTTATTTACAATGTAATCTGACTGCCCCCAGAACTCATCAAGTAAATGTTTTTAGTACATTTGGCCACCTCTGCTTTAGCTACAGGACTAGTCATTTCCTTCTGAGGACTTTGTTTTTTGTTTTTGTCTTTTTCTTTAACTTTCTAATATTTCTGGTAGACGCAAGCAGTGTCTTAGTGTGTTCTTGATTGTCCCTGGCCATGAGCCACCTTCTGAGTTCCTTCCACTGGCATTGTCCCTTGGGTGTTGTCTCTCCATCTACTTGTTCAGCCTCAGTGGTGACCCTGGGCTGTGGATTATTTAGCATCTGCTTTTCCCTGGGAGATCTGCCCTCAAAGTCCTTCTGCCAGGGACTGAGGACATGACCTCTTTCCTGGTTGTTGTTGTTCTCTTCTTGTTGCTATGGGGCCTGTAGCAGAGTCACCTGAGTCCCCTGGCATTGGACCTCATTGGTGTCACATCACATACAGCCTTGTCATCATCAGTTGCCTACTGGGGCTGGAGTAGCCTGGTTGTAAGGCTCTAGGTGACCCAGAACATACAGCTTCCTTTGACCTTTATGCCCCCAGGGCACCTATCACCCATCACCTGTATCCTGTCATGAGCTGCTGCCTCTCTCCCCCCACAGCTGGACATGGCTGAATACGCCTGAACCTTCAAAATGAGCACATCTCGAGTTCTTTTCTTGGCAAGTTTTCAGCTCAGTGCCAACTGGCAGTCTTAGCCACGTGTAAGGTGGTGTCAGACAACTGCTTTTTCTCTACCTCTGCCCTGCAGCTCAGGAGAATCTAAGGCCCTGATAGGCTTGAGATGTTTGCAGAATTAGATGAACTGTCTACCAGAGTCTCTTCCTTCTGGGTACACAGCTGGACTACATTTCCCATGTTTCCTTTAGGCAAGGAATGGTCATGACTAAATTTTGCTCAAGGGAAACAGGAAGAACCAATGTCTGTCTCCCCATGACTGTCCCAGATGAGCCCCTGAGAATCCTCTGCTCTTTTCCCTCACCCTTGCCTGCTGGGTGTAGATGTTGAGGGACACCTTGGTAATCCTTTGGTAAATGTGGCAGAATTTCTATCAACTTGAGTTTCTCAATGACTGCCTGGAACAATGTCCTTGCCTTTGGACTTTACTGCCAGTTTGACTTTAATTAAGCAAGAAATAACTTATATTGTGATAATGCTTTTGATAGTTTGGCTTTTACACTGCTGGTAACATTTGCCCACTACAGCAGGAATTGGTGCCTTCTGGGCAATGCTGTCTAATAAAAAGTGAAAGGTAGCCCTGACTGAGAGGGTAGGTGGCTGGGGGCCAGGGGACTGAGGCTGGAAGCTGGAAAGATGGTGGCCCTTGTTGCATTGGAAGGACTACAGATGTTTCTAGGCAGGCAGGCCACAGATCCACTGAGCCAGGCCAGGGATGGAGTGGTAAGCTGAGTGTGAACACTTACAGCATATTGACTCTCACCAGCTGTGTTCAGCAAGGAACTGAGGGGAAAAAAAAAAAGAAGGAAGCTTAGACAAGACTTTGTTGGCTCATGACAGAAATAAAAATGACTTAGAGAAAGCCCTCAAATTTGGGATCTTGTAGTGTTGCAAATATCAACTGCTTCTGGTCTCCAACAGAACCAACTACAAACTGTGTGTGACCTGGTAAAAAGTGAAAACATAAACAGAACACTAAAACACACAGGAACCTTTTTCAAGGGTGCAGACCCCAGCCTATGAAGCTGACCTTGTTCTCGTTAAATTGCACATGCAGAGGATTTTAACCGGAAAACAGCCTTTAAGATTCGTCCTTGAAACAGAGATCAGACTAAGAATGTGATTTTTCAGATAGACTCAAGCTAGCATCCACAGAGTTAAGAGACAGGATTGGGTATGAAAGCAAAGAAAAAAGTAGGCCCAAAATTCTAAAAAAATTTTAAAAGCAGAATTGCATTAAGAAAGACTTTTGACTATAGTTGCTGTAAGACTGATTAGAAGCAAATAGATGATAAGGTTTCTAAGTTCTTGAGATGCCAAGTAAAGTATAAACCATGTGATCTCCATCTTTGCGAGTTCCTAGAATTAATAAATTTTTACAACTGTACCAGTTCTGTGAGTGGGAATTTATATTAAACCTATACATCATTGCTTGCCAATAAGTTGTAAATCTTAATTTTGGCTGTTCCTGCTTACTTTTCTGTAAAATTCTTGCTGGTGTTTTACTGGTTTTAAAAATGGATTAGTCTTTTAAAAAAACATCTTTTAACATTGGCTTTGAGTTCTTTATATATTTAGTGTACTAGTCTTTTCTCAGGCGTACATATTGCAAATGACTTCTCCAAGCTTGTGGGTGTGAGATTTTACATGTTAACAGAGTCAAATTTAACAGAGTCAAATTTATGCTATTTTTGTAATTTAATGTAGCAGGTATCTTGTTTAAGAAATCTTTTGTGAAGATATCATCTTACTTTTTGTTTTAAAGACATCAAAATCATATTTTTCACATTTAAGCCTCTAGTTCCTCTAGAGCCAGTTTTGTCTATGAATTGAGGTGAAGATTAAATTTCATTTCTTTCTTTGTGATATCTTGACATAAATGCAGCTGTTCCTGACTTACAAACACTCAAGTTGTGAACTTTTACAGGTTCAGTGTATAAGATTCACAGGTGCACTGTGTAGGACTTGCTTTGTTGGATCATGAATGAATCCAACTGACAAACATTCTCCCAAGACAGAGCTGGTTTGTAAGTTGAGGACACACCATATAGGTATGTTTGGGGCTGTCTTATAGTATTTCTATTTGTCTATTGTATTGTACCAGCACTATGCTATATTAACCACTTTGACTCTATACCAAGTATTAATATTTGGCATAGCTAGCCTCTCCAGGAATATCCAGGAATATCCAGGGATACTTATCCAGGAATGCCTGGGATGTTCTTGGCTCTTACATCTTTTTGTTATATTTTAAATAAAGCATCTTGTTAAGCTCAGCAATGTGTAACAACTTACTTTTTATTAGAATTGTGTTAGCTTGTGGATTAGCCGAATAGAGTCAATGTCTTTATGATACTGAATCTTACTATCAATAGATAGTTATAATCACCAGTTATTTGTATCTTTATATTTTTCCTTTTTTTTTTTTACTGCTGGGAATCAGACTAAGGGTCTTAGTATTCAGGTACAACCCCAGCCTTTTCCCTACTTTTTGAGACAGGGTCTTGCTTAGTTGCTAAGTTACCCAGGTTGGCTTTGAGCTTGCAATCCTGCTGCCTCAGCCCCCCAGAATGCTGTGATTATAGGCATGTGCCACCATGCCTGGCTTTATATTTTTCCTGTGTGTATTTTGTTCATTATGGTTGTTTGTAGAGAAGCCATTTTATCAGTTGCTGATGAGGAAGCTGATACTGAGACAGAGTAATGGCATTCTCTTAGATTTGTTAAGCTAGAAAGTAAAATGATTATAACCCAGTTCCTAATCCACAGCTCTCTCTCCATCCCACTGTGTCTCATCTAATTTGAAACTTGCAATTTGGATATCTCATGGCTCACATCACATCTGCCAACCCACAATGGCTGGACTGAATTCTATGCACGTAAGTGATGCTTTGTGTGCCACATAGATGCACCTCCCTAGTCCCTGCCCCATGCAAAAGGGTTCCAGCTAACAAGAACAGATACCCTGGGCATCAGGAGTATATTCCTTTATGAAATACAATGTGCAAGATTTCAGTCTGTCTACCATTCCATATGCCCACTGTGTGAAAGTGCCTAGATCATTAATGAATCAATCTTTTTTCTTTTAGTCAGCCTAGGAGTGGGAGAAAATAAATTTCTCACCAAGATGACCAGTTCTCACAGTAGGATGGCGTGAATGTTGCAGGCAGTGTTTACAAAACGAGCTTCTGTTCACACTAATCATTGCTAATGTCCCCTCACTGATGAGCAATAATCCTGGCGTGCCTGTGTGGCTGGAGAGCCTAGGGTATCTGCCAGCCAACTCCAGAGCCACTTGGCTGCCGTGACAGATAGGAAGTCGAGCAGGTTCTACTTGAGATGGCGACTCAGGCATGACATGATCTTTTGAGAATAGCAGCTGGTGTCGTTCCAGAAGGAGGGCTCTGGCGCTCCTGGAAGAGCTGCTAGACTTAGATCTAATAGATACACAGAGTCGCCTTAAAGAGTAAGACCAGCTGTGATATTTCCACCTCTGGAGAGATGGTCGTCACACTCCATATCAGCTGAAGCAAATCTCTCAGTGCCTTGTGTTCTGTCAGTGCTGGAAGCCAGGACAATGGGGGAATGGGGAAGTGTTGTAGGAAGGAACCATGGGAGCTTGGCCACACTGGAGGATGGCAAGAGGACCAGGTCAGGGTGGGACTGGCAGAATGTGGAAATCTCTCAGCCACACCTCCAGTAGCATCTGCCCTGCTAGCTCTCAGGCGAGCATGGCGGTCTTGGGAAATAAGGTGTGCTGCTTGGCTCCTTGGGCCCAGAGAGCTGTGCAGGGGAGGGGGAGGGTCAGATCCCAGGGCTACAGACAGTGAAGCACAGACTGGGCCCTGGTAATTGATAGAAATCACAGGACAGGGTTAAGCTGAACTAAGTCTGAGAGTACAAGAGGACCTCAGCTAAGTCCACAAAATTGGGCCCAGTACCTACTGGGGTGACCCAATTTTCCAATTTTACATAGATCCAAATAAAACATCAGGGGGTGAGACTGGGGATCCCTTGGAAGCCAGGGCTTAGAGGAGTGCTGTGTGCATGTGTTGGTGCACAACAATGGCCTTCAGTTTGGATTTTTAATAAAAAGTAAGGCCAGGCATGGTGGTGCATACGTGAAATCCCAGCACTCTGGGAGGCTGAGGCAGGAGGATTGCATGTTTGAGCCAAGACTGGGCAGTTTAGTGACTTAGGGAGACTCTGTCTCAAAATAGAGCTAGGGATGCAGCTTAATAAAAGGACTTGGGTTCAATCCTCGTACTAAAAAAGAAAAAAGTAAGTTTGGTTTTTTCTTTTTCTTTTTACATTCTTTCTTTTTAATTACGCTCTTCCTTTACTCACTGGCACCTCTTTATAATGCTCTTCCCCTGGAAGGCAGCCTGATTTAGAGAAGAAAGCATGGCTTTTCTGTCAATCCTATGTGCATTTGAATCCTGGTCATGCCATACGCTACACATGGAAATAAAAAGATTGCTTAACCTGTGACCCTGCTGTTTATTTGCATAAAACAGTCAGGTCACTCCTCAGTGGGCCTCAAGGGGATTAAGGCAGAGAACTGGGGTGGGGGGGGCTCCCACTGTGTCATCAGCCGCTGCTGTCTGTCTCTGTGCTGCACTGTCAGGATGCTTTGTCATCCCAGTCTCCCGAGCCTCTCCTGAAGAGCAAGAGAGCACAGCTGCACTGAAGCCAGAGTGAGAGTCACAGTGTGCCTGTCTCCACCCATCCACACAGGGATTCTCCATGCCTGCTGTTCCTTATGAGCACTGGCAGCTGTCTCTCGTGCTACGGAAAAATTACCTTTGCAGGGGATACAATAGACTCCATCTTGGTCATACACATCTGTTAACTGCAAGTCTGATTACATGCAGCCTTCCAGGGTGTCTCGTCCAGCCTCTTGGAGCCAGACAGCCTGTGTAACTTTGCAATATGGAGCAGCTCATAGTGGCCCATGAAGGACATAAATGAGCTCTTTTTACTCTGGCTGTTTGGGTTGTAGCTTGCTGCCTTTGGTGAGGGCATGTGGGTGTGAGTGTATCTATGTAGGTGTGCCTGGGTATAGAAGGATTGTGTACTAGTGTATGTTTGATGTGTGCACATTCTGTTGGGTGAGCTTGAGGAAAGGAAGAGCCTGGCAGAGCCAGTCTCACGCTGTAGAATTACCCCACTGTAATGACTACCAAGCCCCCAGCCCTCTCTCCCTTTTCTGGGTGGAGAGTGCTACATTTCTGTAGTGACAGGAGTCAGGCCCTGGAACCTTGCCTAGGAGGCACAGCAACCTCCAGGTCTTACAGCTGCATAGGAGGTGCCTGTGCCTATGATCTTGGGAATGGGGACAGGTATAGAGGAGAATCTCAGGGACTGGTGCGGAGGGGCAGTGGAAAGTGTGTGGCTCGAGCCTTAATGCTCATGGCCCAGCATTGCTCTGTGTTCAGGCAGCAGGGTCACTCATCTGTAAATGCAAGCCCATGAAAATGCCCCTTCTCAGGTCTGTGGGTTGTCGTGCTGTCCTTAGGCTGTGGCACATCCATCTCTGTCCTGTAGGTATGTCCAGCTGGCCTAAGGCTGGGGAGACACCATCTTGGCTCATAGGCTGCTTTGCAGGACAGCTTGGCCAGCCCCAAAGCCCTCCTGCCTTCTCCAGATTCTCAGGGAGGCCAAGCAGCCAGGACAGAGTCTGCTGGAATAGCTTTGAGGGGTCAGGTGACCAGGTGATTATAGGCTTGTAATCCAGGCAGCCTCATGGTTACCAGAGAAAAAGCTGCCAGGGGCAAACATCAGCAAGGACCAGGCCAGTGCCCTGAACTTACCTGAGTAGTTGGAGATCACTGTCTCGGGGGCTTTGCTTTTCATCCAGATGGTTCGAATCACAATGCTATAGATGATGCTGCAGAAAGAGCAAAGGTGTGACATGGCCAGTGGATCCCTATATGAAAGACACGGGGTACAGAATGTTTCGTCTTCCTGAGGGGAAAAGGGGAAGAAGAGTCTCTTAATCATGCTGTCCCCATTCTGACTGAAATGGTAAGCACCACAGAGATCAGTCAGAGGGAGCTCCTGCTACTGAAGTAGGAGGGTGGGACCTGGTCAAGGAGGGTGGGATTTGGGCAAGGTGCGGTCCAGGTAGGGATAGGGACAGCAGGATTGGAATCCAAGCAGCCCTCAGAGTTAGTGTCCTTGGCTATGCACTTGCGGGAAGACCTTGACATGGGGTGCTCTTTCTGGCGGGGGGGGGTGCTGTTTCTCAGCCTCCTGAATCCATGCCTATAGGCAATCTTCTCCATTGAGTGTCCAGGACTTGCTTTTGATGAAACCAGAGAGGAGCATGGGATTATGTAGGGTGCAGTACCTGACTTGCCAGAGTGTTGGGGAAGAAGCCAGCTGCCCTGAGTGCTGTGGCCTTGAAGAGATAAAGTCTGCTAAGGATCACAGGGATTTGCAAAGATCCTTCTCCAGCCGATGACCCCCAGCCCAGCCCTAACCAGCACCTGGAGGGCCACTGTACTTAAGCAGGGTCCAGTAAAGCCCTGTCCAGAACATTAACCCACAGACACTTCAGATAGCATGAGCATCATGAGTATCATTGTTTAAGTCACTGAGTTGTGATCATTTGTTACACAGCAATAGTGAACGGATGCACCAAGCCTTAGCTGAGATTTTGTAAGATGGGATGAATAACACCAACCTCTTGAATACTTTGTGTCCAATGTGTTAAAATTTAGAGTTCCAGGCACAGTGCTTGTAAATCTGTGGAGACTTATAAGTGTAACTCCCTTTTTTTGCCCTTTTTGCTTGTTTTTCACATCCCATCATACCCAGGCTTGGATGATATAATCTGTGCTTAACAGGGTGTTAATGATTTGCACACATCAGCACATTGCAGATTTCACTTCTCCTTTGTTAAATATAAAACTTAGACCTTTCCAAATGTTATTTGATGTTTCAAATTTAATTACCTAAACTAAGAAACTTTGGGACAAAGCACTGCTTTATTTCAAAACTGTATAATATATTTTTTTTCTCTTGAGAATTACTAGTTAAAAGAAAAAAGAAACAGAGCTCCAGTTTGCAGTAACTGGCAAAGCTCTAATTGCTTTTAATGATTGTTAGACTATAATTTAATTAATGACTGTGGTAAAACCCTCTATTCCCTCCTGCATTTCCCCATTCCTTCTCAGCAGTCTCCTCTCAGTGCCCTGGGGAAGCCTGGGGCCTTTTCATATACCTTCCTGGGACTTTTCTGTAATTTATATACCTTCGTTAAGGGAAAAAAATGAGAAAAAAAGTTATTAGTGAGTCTCTTCTTCTCGCTCAAATATTTCTTAGATAAGTAAAACTCCTTTCCCCGATAAATGAAATACAAAGCTAAGTTTCCATCTCCCATAAAATATTAATGGTGTTTGGCAATTACAACCCTCATACTTCATTGATCAATAACTCAGATATTGATTGATTATAACTATACACACCATGGAAGACCTAAGGAAAGTCCTATGAATTAGAAATTTTTTTTTTTTGCCTAGTACTATTCATATGGCGAGTGAAGAGCCAGGATCTGACACGGTTCCTTGGCAAAGGGTTGCTCCTGTATCCTTATGAATTGTTACCCAAACCAACCTACTTCCCAGAATGTGGCTGTCCTGCACCACAAGACCCTGTGTGTCATCCTTGTCTGCTGCTTCTCATTCTTCCCTGCATAGCAAGGATTGCAGATGGTCCCTTCAAACTGACACCACAACCTGGACCTTCCTCCCATCTCTCCACTTCAGTATTAGTGCAAACAACCTCTCTTCCTTCTTTTGATCACTTCTTTTATTGTGGTACAAGCTATGTAGCACTCAGTGTGTTCACCATTATAGTTGCATAGTTCTGTAGCATTCAGTGTCTCCACAATACTGTGTGACATTTACCACCATCCATCTCCACAGCTTTTCATCTTCCCTGACTGAAACTGTTCCCATCAAATGCAAGAACATGCAGTGCTCCACACTGTCATGGGTCTCCCTGGCACAGGACCATGCTAGCCTCTGCATCATCCAGTTTTAACTTACGTGCTGTCAAAATGTGTGCCCCTTATAACGTTTCAACCTCTTTCTTGACTGTTGCCATGATCCCCTTGCACATCTGTGTCCCCATCTCCAGTGCCAGGGCCACCCTCAGAGCTGGGACTGCCATTCTCTAGCTCAACCTCCCACTCCACCCCACAACCCGCAGTCCCAGGAGAAGCACAGCACCCAGGCCTCCCCAGTCTTCCTCTGCTTTCCCCATCTGTACCATCCTCCTCTTTCCTCCTGTGATCCTGTGTCTGGACACAGCTTTCCCCTTACCGAGCAGCCCCTAGAGCAGACCACCCAAGTTGGGCCTGATGCCAAGCTCCCCACTCCATGGATGGTGGGTAAAAGTGAGTCCCAGGGCTCCTTACCCCACTTCATCTGCTTTGCCCTTCTCCAGAACCCATTTCCATTCTTTTTCAGTTCATCCTTCACAGATCACATTGCTATGAAATGTTTCTGTGCTGCTCTGCTCTCCATCCTTGGGTCCTTCATGGTGGGGAAATATGACATCATGTATCTGCATGGTAGTCAGGTATAAAGAGTCAAGTAACCTATTGCTAGAAATACGTAGTTCTGTTCCAGAATGGAGCTAAGGAAAAGCATATTTATTGGCTTGGATGTGATCTATTCTACATCTTTGATCACTCTCTCATCAGGTTTAAGTTTTCTGGAAGATTTTTAGACATGTGGAAACTGAAAGATCACTCCACTGAAGAAAGTACCCCTTCCCTGTAACTTACTGCTTTGGTCACCAATTCTTAGAAGACCATCTAAACAGATGTATGTTCCTTCCTGTCACTCATAGAGGCAGTATAAGGTGGTGAGACAGGAGGAGGGCCTGTCACCAGAGCCAGGCTCCCAGGACTGTCCCAGGAGGATACTGAGACTGGCTCCTGAGTCTTTTGTTCTGGACCAATTGGGAGAAGTATCCAGGAACCAATGGAGGGCACTGTGCCCAGACCTCAAGTGTCCCCATAGGGTCCTGCAGGGTCAGCACAGGGTTGGGGCTTGAGTGTTACCCATCACAGCTTTGGTACCAGAGGCCTTCAGAGCCAGAGGGGCCTGTGGTCCCATCTCTGCCCACGGCTGTCCTGACCCACCTCGGGCTGGGCAGTGATGCTAGATGTGCTCTGGAGAGCTCACCTGACCCGGTGCACTGTGTAGTGGGGGATTGGCCAGACACCCCAGGAAACCCTGAGAATCCTTCCTGGTCAGACCCATCTCCATTTTCACTTCAGGCTGTGTATGGTGACACCACCTACTTTGTTCCAAGACTGGTTAACCCACCATGGACACTGCAGTAGGCAAGAAGACAAGCTTATTTGGGGCTTCAATGATAAAATGAAGACACAAAAAAAAAACGATTGCAAAGAGATAAAGTCTTGTGAAGATAAAATGTAAGTAGTACAAGGGTATGGTAGGAGGCTGATTTGTCCTGGGGGTCTATGAAGCCATCCCAGAGAAGGTGAGGTTTCAGCTGAGATCAAATTTCAGATACTTTCCAGTGCATATAGTGTGTTTTAATCTGTGATAAAGAAGAAAAATGCACAACTGTATACTTTTTTCTGAATGGACAGTCTTGGAATAGTGTCCAAGACCAGAGCTTACAGCACAGCATCTGAGGACTGGGATGGGCAAGAGGGAGGAAGAGATCTACCTTTCCATCCAGGATCCTCTGCATGTGCTCCATTGTCCCCTTGTGGTGGCTCTGGCTGCAGGGTGTGGAGGGGACCTGGTGAAAGGCAGTGGCAAGGGTGGAATGTGTGTCCACACCCTCATCCTTGGTTTTTCTCCAGCTCTTTACATGGTAGAGTGACTGATGCTAGGGCAAAGAGAAGAAGCTCAGAAGAATCCCATGCCATCTGGATCAGGACTGCTGAGCTGGAACCCAAGTGTGTGTCACTTCTTGGCCAAGCACTCGGTGGGGAAGTCGGGGATGAGTCATCACGGTCAGCCCTGCTGTGTGCAGGTCCCTTGTGCAGTGCTTTGGGTCCTGTCTCATTAACTCCGTCTGTTAACGTGATGCTGTGTGCCTTAGGGTAAAGGCTTGCTAATTCCTTTATTATAACTGGTGAAGGCTTTCCAGAAGTTCAGGAGATACTGCTTGCATCTCATTGGCCAGGACTGGACCCTGTGGCTGTTCCTGAGAAGTTCCCACACCAAGATGGTGGGGGTGGCCAGTGGAATGCATGCTGAAAATGAGCTCCAATGTCCACCCGGACAGACTTTCCTCTCACTTCACCAGGACAGACTTTCCTCTCAATTCCTTTTGGTCCATGGCAGGTAGGATGTCACCTCCTTTCCAGATGGACTGGTAGACTGGGGCCCTTGTTATTCTTCCCCGGGACTGCTGTCCTAGGACAGTGCTGGCCACACCATGGACTCTATTATCCACTGCATCTTTGTCCTCCACAGGGGACCAGCCCAAGAGGGGGCTTTCTCATGCTCTGATTCCCATTTCTCAGACAACTAAAAGGCTTTTCCTCACAGTCACCAGCCAGTGCTCCATGACTAATGTCTGTGTCCTGACTTATTCCTGCTTGCTCATTGTACCTACCAGCTGTGAATTTTGCCCGCCTTGACCTTTATCTCACAATAGGAAGATGAGAAACCAATGAGACAGCCAGAAAACAAACACAGCTCAAGGGAAGCAATGACACCAGGAACAGTACCTTCCTCTGCAACAATCAGACAGTGTGCATGGAGTTCGGAGCCCTGGAGCTGCTGTGACGTAGAAAAGCAATAATTGCCTTTGCTGTCAGTCTCTGCAACTTGGTCCAAGGAGCCCAGATGAGTCAATGATGGAACAGTGACATCTGCATTCACACACAGCTCTTCCTGCACTTCCTTTCTCCTTGGCCTTTCCCTTTCCTTCCCTTCTCCCTCCTCCTTTCCTTCCTTCCTTTCTTTTTTGCTTCCTTCCTTCCTTCCTTCCTTCCTTCCTTCCTTCTTTTTTCCTTCCTTCCTTTTTCCTTGCTTCCTTCTTTCCTTCCTTCCTCCATTCAAGGGCTGCCCTCAGTACAGTATCTCTTGAGTACACTCACATGTCAGACAAACAGCACAGCTCCTACACCCAGGAGCTTCAGCTTTGATGTAGGTGTGATCACCATAACAAAAAAGCATCTCTAAGCCGGCCGTGGTGGTGCATACCTATGATCATAGCCCTCTGGGCAGCTGAGGCAAGAGGATCACAAGTTTAGTCCAGCCCAGGTAACAGTGACTTGGGGAAATTCTGTCTCAAAATGAGAAAAAAGGCTGGGGAGATAGATCCATATAAAGGCTTTTAGTTCAATCTGTAGTACTGAGGGAGAGAGAGAGAGAGAGAGAGGAGCAAGAAAGAAAATAAATTTCACTAAAGATAGTAGAGCAAATGAAAACTTTAAAACAGATAAAAGTAGATGATCACACCACAGCTCTGAAGTGAAAACTTTAAAACAGATAAAAGTAGGTCATCACACCATAGCACTGTACAAAGATCACCTCTAAATCCGGCCATGGTGGTGCATACCTATGATAATAACTCTCCGGGTGGCTGAGGCAGGAGGGTCACAAGTTCTAGTCCAGCCCAGGTAACAGTGACTTGGGGAGATTCTGTTTCAAAATGGGAAAAAAAGGCTGGGGAGGTAGATCCGTGTAAAGGCCTTGAGTTCAATCTTCAGTACTGAGGGAGAGAGAGAGAGGAAGCAAGAAAGGAAGAAAGAAATTTCACTGAAGATAGTAGAGCAAATAAAAACTTTAAAATAGATAAAAGTACATAAAAACAATTTGAAAAACACAAAAATGATATAAATATGTATATAAATATAAATATGTATATAAAATATAAATGTATATAAAATATAAATATGTATATAAAATATGTTCAAATGGCTTGTAATGAAATGTAAATTAAAACAAAAATGATGTATTATGTGTATATAGCTATCATGTTAATGAACACACACAACATACATAAAGACTATGGAGCTTGATCTATGGATTTTTAAAAAAGTTTTTGCCTATTGAGCTTGGAATTAAGAGTTTATTCTTACCTAAAAGAGGTACAAAAAAGTGTATATTGTAGTACAGAAAAAAAAAAGAAAGAAGGAAAAAGGGAGAGGAGCGAGAAAGAGAGAGAGAAGGAAGCACTGAGTGTTAGGGTTGAGAGATGTACAATTCCAGAACTGTTGTAGGCTCTAGTTAGAGGGGAGACCCCTGGTCAGATGCCCCTGTTCCAAGGTGGGGCCACCTGCCCTAGAGAGAAACCAGCTCTGCCCTGGCTTCTTGACAGTAAGGATGTGCCTCAGGAAAGCTCAAGTTCCAGGGAGCTCAGGTGAGAGTTCTCCGGTTTCCCAGGGCAGAAAGAAGCCTGGGGCAGGCCTGTGTTAGGCATTTGAGAGTCCAGGTAACTTGCTTTTGGCATCATTTCCCTTAATCAGCAAACAAATGACATTTGCCCCTTCAAGGACACTAAGCTATGCAGAGGCCAGGCTGCAGGCATCTGGGAGAAGCCATGGCGTGAAAAGCAGTCTGGGTGGGAAAGCAGTTCCAGACAGATCTGGCCACACCTGGATGCTGTGAACTGAGTAAGTTTTGACAGAAGCAGTTTTCCTGAGCTGATGGAAAATCAGTCAGGAGCAAAATCAGGACACACACTGGCACCAAAATTAATGCCTTGGTGTGAGCCACTGGTCTTAGTTATTTGCTTGTTGCTAGGCCAAAAAACAGAGCAAAGCAAAGCAAAGCAAAGCAAAGCAAAGCAAAGCAAAGCAAAGCAAAGCAAAGCAAAGCAAAGCAAAACAAAACAAAACCCAACACTCAGAGGTTGAAGCAGGAAAGGTTTCTTGTAGCTCAGTTTGTAAAGGTTTCAGTCCATAGTTGGCTTATTCCAAGGCAGGGAACCAGGACAAAGGAGAAACAGTCCATGGCAGGGCAGCAGGGAACAGCAAGCCTTCTAGATTTTTATCCCATCCAGACTACAAGCCTATTGGTTGATGCCACCCATACCTAGGGTAGGGTTTCTTTTTATCCACACTCAGAACTATGCTAAACCAGACAGTGGACGACTCCAGTTACCACACACCCTTCATTCATCTCCACAGACCCTAGATGAAGCCACCTCCCCAAAGCCCCACCTATGAGCGCGTGAGGTTCTGGGGGAACATCTAGATGTTAGCCATAACATTTCTCCTTCCAAAAGCTTTTTGTTGTTGTTTTGTTTTGAGACACCACTTTCCTAAATTACTAAATTGCCCAGGCTGTGTTTGAATTTGTAATCCTCCTGCCTCAGCTTCCCGAGGGATGACACCACACCCAGCCCAAATGCTCTCTTCCCTCTGTGTCTGATTCCTCTCCTCCTCCAAGTGCCTTCTCACATTGCTGTGACTCACCTCTGATTGGCTACTCTACCTCTTCCCTGCAGTGAACTTCACCTCTCATTCAAGCACCCTGGCAGCTATGGCTTGGTGGAAGGAGGCAGTTGAAATAAAACATGCATGTTAATTTGCTGACTCCTGAAGAGTGGGGGACACTGGCTCGGAGAAGGGCTGAAGGATCCGCTGTCAGGGTTATCTATTTCCTGCCTGGCGTGATCCACAAAGGAACCAGCCATTCACTTCTCTAAGCCCTAAGTCAACTCTTGTGAGTGGGCCAGGCTTTGAATAGTGTGCTTCAGGGCGCTTCTTCACTTCCAGTACATTAGGAGACTGAAGATGACCAAAGGAGGAACAGATTCTTATTGTGTCAAGGGACACTTGAAAAATACACAATTTAATCATTGAAGAAATGCCTATTAAAACAATGAGAAGCTGGGCATGGTGTTTCACACCTGTAATCCCAGCACTCTGGGAGGTTGAGGCAGGAGGATTGAAAATTCAAGTCAGCCTGGGAAAGTTAGTGAATTAGTGAGACCCTATCTCAAAATAAAAACTGAAAAATAAAGGGCTGGGGACATAGCTCAGTGCGACAGTCTTGAATTTGATGCCAAAAACACCCAGAGCCTTTCATTCAGCTTGTTTTCAGCCTGTTTATCCTTCCATCTATTGCATCCCCAAAGCAGGACTGTCTTTCATTTGAAAGTTGTATGATAGAAGAGAAAGAAATTCATATGATGTTAACCCTGTGTTTCAATCTCTTGCGATGTTGGGAAAATTACTTCATCTCTTTGAGTCTGGTTTTTAGGCCTGTAAAATGAAGATCACAGTGTTTATTCACAGGCCTGTAGGGTGCAGATGGGGTACCTGTTAGCTCACCCTGTGGTTCTTTGGTAGTAAATGTCGATTCCCTCATCTTGACCTTGCCTTTGAGGACTGAGCTGTGCCAAGGTAGCTTCAGGTAAAGTGTGATGACCTGATCAGCTCCCTCAAGTACAGCAGGAGTACCTCAATCTCTGGAGGGGAGGAGCCTGCAGCCTGACATAGGAGCTCCCTGTGGCCCGGTCCCTTCCTCCTACCTGAGGATGGTCAGCGGGATGAAGTACACCAGGACAGCCACCACGGTCATGTACGGGGTCCAGTAGGAGTCATCAGGCCACAGAGCCCAGCACTGCACCTCACCATTGGACAACGTCCTCTTCCCAAATATGATCAGGGTGGGGATGGAGAACAGGAAGGAGAGGCTCCAGGCCACCCCAATGAGGACCTTGGCTTGCCGTTCTGCTGGAGAGAAGAAAAAGATGCAGGACACCAGGCATACCCAGGTGCACATCAGGAATCTCTGCAGGAGGGCTGTGGGTGCCTCTGCACTTCTCACTGTCTCAGTGTCCCCATGGGTTGAGGGGTGATGACAGAATATGCATCCAGGGCTGTCCATGAGGGGCCACTCTTACCAGAAGAGCATGGGGGTTCCTCCTTCCCTACATTCCCCCCAAACTAAAAGGACTCCTCTAGTTACCTGGTTGGTAAAATTTCCTGCCCAAATCCTTCATCTTGCTGTTCTTTAATAAGTAGTCACATGATCACTTCTACCGTCAATGTATTTTTGCTTCTTTGCTTTTTAATCTCCTTTTTAATTGGTATGTTCTCAATTCCTTGCCAAAGTTCTTTATGAGAAAGTTATCAGCTCTTGGTCTGCTAAGTACAAATATTTTCCATTTTGATTGTCATCTTCATGCAGTGTAAAATAGTTTATAATAATTTTGATATTATTATATTTGAAACTATGCTCAACTATAGCAGAGTAAGAGATATGGTGTTAGCTACTGTTGATGTCCAGTTGTCTTAATGTAAAGTACTGTGTTGCCTATG
This sequence comes from Dolichotis patagonum, assembly GCA_004027295.1. Lineage (NCBI taxonomy): Eukaryota > Metazoa > Chordata > Mammalia > Rodentia > Caviidae > Dolichotis > Dolichotis patagonum. Next base: position 45,895 of record PVJX010014041.1, read on the forward strand.
TTGTCCTGTTCTGATCTGCT